>CM017327.1:35724162-35763779 GCA_006937295.1 Carpinus fangiana | reverse complement strand
GGGTTTGTAGTTGCTAGTAAAAGATGTAAGTTCGATTGGCAAAACTTTGTAAGATGGACCCTTTTTTTTGGATGATATGATATAAAGGTGAAAGTTATTTTAAGTGTTTTGAGTTGTTTGTTAATGCTTCGGCTTTTTTGGTAGAAAGCAAAGGTAACAAACTTGTAGTTTCTTGGTAATCATAGCTGCAGTTCTTAGTTTATTATGTTACATGTGAGTGTGAGATTTTAAGTTTTGCATTGGATAATTATCAAAGAGCGTTAAGTGATTAATAAAATATAATTGGACCCAAATTTCATAAGCTTAAATTTTTGGGTTAAGTGTGATCAGACCTGTAATTTTAAGGTCTTATGGGAAGGCTTCCCAGGTATTAATCTCCCTAACGAGATGCATAATCACTCATGACATATTAGCCCTTGATCCTTAGTCACACGAACTCACTTCATGCACAAGTTTCAGTGTCGCATAATGAATGTTAGATTTGGCTGGCTTATTAGCTGAATTTCATCCTTAGTCATGGAAAACCATATTAATTGAATATGATGTCTCATGGTTGCATTACATTGTTATTTGGACCTTTGTGATTTCTAGTGATGAAGACTTCAGCTGATTGAAATATTGTACATTTAGGTATTCGCCAGAGCAGTTGTTTGATGTAGTTGCAGCTGTTGACTTGTATCATGGTTTCGTCCCATGGTGTCAGCGGTCTGAGATACTTAAACACTATCCAGATGGATCTTTTGATGCTGAGCTGGAGATTGGTTTCAAATTTCTTGTTGAAAGTTACATTTCCCATGTAGAATTGAACAGGCCGAAGTCTCTAAAGGTAACCGACTTCCTTTCTGTTTTTGTGGTGGTTGCAAAAATAGTCTTTGCCCTTTTCTTTTGATGGAAAATATATTGTATAACAACTAGTATTATAGTTTGTAAGAAAGAATATTTTTTTTTTTGGATAAGTAGTTTGTAAGAAAGAATATCTTTGGGACTTATAAGACTTTTATACTGTTGACTAATGTGATGGACATGATTAGAGGTAGACAAAATGGCTCTAAATGAGTATAACAATTAGTCTTAGGTTGACTTGAGGCAGAGATAAAATCCTTGTGTTGTGTTGAGAATCATACATTCATACTAATTACAAATTAGAAAATGCTAGAAGAGCTCTATTTGTTTCGACCAAGTCGTGACTTCTTGGCTTTTGGAGTCTTGAGCCAAAAGAAAAGGACAATATTTCTAGTTGGCACAAATTAATTCAAGCAGCAACTTAGCGTGAAAATTTATGTGTTTGAGCATCAGCATCTTAGCTTTTGTTTACTCTTTGTATCAGTTATAAAAGGAGTAGTTGTTGGCTGCTATGTCTGTAAGCCTTTAGGTGGTGTACTGGAGTGTTAAAAATACATTGGTTAGTTCTTTATATTTGCATTTGTTTAATTGGATGCTTATCATGATTTGGTTTCTTTACATCCTTGGTTGTGAAACTGGTGTTTTTTTTTTTTTTTTTTTCAGTGGGCCTGTTGATGAACTTTTTATTTATTTTATGTATTTTCCAGACAACTGCAAAGGATAGTACCCTGTTTGATCACCTGATAAACATATGGGAGTTCAATCCAGGACCAGCTCCAGGAAGTTGCAACCTTCATTTTTTGGTGGATTTTAAGTTCCAGTCACCACTTTACCGACAGGTGATTTTCCTCTAGTCCATTCTTGAATATATCATCTTCCTAATTTTGTCAACATTAATTATTGAGGACTTTAGTTGTCATTTTATATATATGTACTGACGTCGGACAGAACTAGGATTGTTCTGACAGCGTATAATAGCAGCAGAAACTAATAATTGAAGATAAAAAAAAGGAACTCAAGAAGAGAGAAAATAATAAATAGGGAAGAGAAAGTCCTTTATTGCCCCAAATAAGCAAACCGAGAAATAACTTTGAAATACTTAAATTTAATTGATAATATAAACTGAGTTCCAATATAACAAAGATTAGATACCTTATATAGGCTAGGCACCTCCTATATTAACAAGGAAAATGAAAAACAAACCTAATTGGAAAAGGAAAACAAATCCTAATAGGACAAGGAAAACAAATCTTAATAGGAAAGGAAAAACTCAATCCTTATTGAAGAAGGAAAACTAAAACACACATGCATAATTAAAATAATAGTTTTCTCAATTTTCTCCTGCATCAGTCTCTCCGGGTTGGAAAGAACTCGCCCTCAAGTTCAAATCATCTTTGCCTCGATCTTTCGGATGTCCAATTAATCCCTTCCATGCCATACTTCTCGACATGAACATAGCTTGATGTTGGAAGAGAAACAACTTGCTACCCATCACAAGTTGATTTTGAATGGTAGATCTGAAGTTTCTCACACTAGCTTGAGATAAATCAATCTTCACACACTCTTCATTTATTTTCTCCAATTCACGCTCCATAAAAGGCTTCCAAAAATGATCAATACTTTCTTAACCGCAAAAATAAAAAAATGTCTTCCAACACTTCAAAACCAACATCTAAATTATTATTAGGAAAATTTGATAGACTAAAATCAAAGACTTCATCCTCTGGGCTCTCATCAAGCACATGGTGTATGGAATTGTCGTCAAACACTGCCAAACTATCTGAATGATTTACCTCTTCCAACAATTCCTCTTCTTCATGAAAAATTGCAATACTCTCTGAAAGATTTACCTCTTCCACTTGTCGCCTCAATTCTTCATGTTCTTTAGGACTCTTGTTGTGGTGTGGATGATTAGGAAGGTTAGACCCCGACACCACATCAAGTTGAGGTTGAATGTCTAGTAATGGTGGAACCTCTTCCGGTAATTTTGCTTGGAACACGTCGGAAAATCCCTCCAACAACTCCTTTACCAGCCTCGGTACAACTCCCTTGACGCTGCTTTCCTTGCCCGTCAACTCCTGCTTTGCTACAAAGGATTGACTATCCCCTTTTGAAGGTTTTGATCCTGGCTCTTGGTTAGGTAGCAATGTAAACTTGACTTTATCAATCATGAAGTTGTACATGTTATTTTCTTCATCATGAGTAGCAACTCTATCATGTTGCCACGGCCTTCCTAACAATAGGTGACATGTATCCATGTCGACCACATTACACCACACCTTATCCATATACTTAGTTCCAATGGAAAATGACACTAGACAACGTTTAGAAACTGTTACCTCGTTTCCTTTTGTGAGCCATTCCATTCGATAGGGTGTAGGATGTCTCATGGTATTAAGCCCTAACTTTCGGATTGCTTCATTTGAAACTACATTATTGCAATTTGCAACTCCTTGGATCGATAACAAGTTTGACCACCTTGCCTCTCATGGTGCATGTAGTCCGAAATTGTCGACACGTACCTCTATTGTATCGGGAAACCAATTGGTACTTAGGTTCCGTCATCTTCACACGCGTCTTCTCTTTGCAAGGTTTTTCCATGTACCCGTTCACGGATCTAGATCCATTTGTCCAACTTTGTGACGGTTGGTACATGGCTTGGGTATGATTGTGGGGCAAGAATGCAGCTCTCATGTGCTTTACTAGTTTCTCCCAACTATTGATCTTCGGCTTGCCTTGTATATACCGCGATCGCTTTAGCTGCTCCCACCAAGCAGATGCGTGACCCTTTAGTTTAATGGCGACAAGTTTCACCTTCATGCTATCTGGAACCTCCTTATAATCAAATATCCTCTCTACTCTATGAAGCCAATCAATGAAGCCTTCGGCTTGCAAAGCGCCAGAAAATTCTGGAAGTTCAACTTTGAAGCCTAAGTCTTCATGCTATTTATCCTGAACACGCTGTTCCCGAACCAGAACAGGCTTGTGATACAGGTTCTCGAAATTGGATTTTGAATTGTGACCATCAACATCGCAATACATCTCCAAGTTTTGCGCCACTAGACGTTGGGTTAATTCCGCAACCTGTCAATCATCACGTCTTGTATACTGCGCTTATGATAAGGGACTTCCTCATTTGGAACCTATCCATGTCGACCACGACCTCCAACCATGAAAAACTAATGGAAAAAATTCATCCCAAGAAGACTCTAAGCTCTGATACAAACTGATGCCGAGCAAAACTAGGATTGTTCTGACAGCGTATAATAGCAGCAGAAATTAAGAATTGAAGATAGAAAAAGGAACTCAGGAAGAGAGAAAATAACAAATAAGGAAGAGAGTCCCTAATTGCCCCAAATAAGCAAACAAAGAAATAACTTTGAAAAACTTAAATTTAATTGATAATATAAACTGAGTTCCAATATAACAAATACTAGATACCTTTATATAGGCTAGGCAGCTCCTAAATTAATAACGAAAAGGAAAAACAAACCTAATTGGAAAAGGAAAACAAACCCTAATAGGAAAGGAAAAACCCAATCCTTATTGAAGAAGGAAAACTAAAAAACACATGCATAATTAAAATAATAGTTTTCTAAATTTTCTCCTGCATCATGTACTCTTTTGAAATTGACATCTTCAGGGAGGAAATAACATTGAGATGATAGTTGTAGCTAACTATCTGCTCTCTTTTTTTTGGGGGGGGTGGTGTGGGGGGTGGTTGTAGTTCAAAGATTCCCACACCTACTCGATCTGCTGATCTGACCATCAAATACCCATCTCCAGTTCCATTTGAGCACCAAAATCCGTACCAAGATCAATGGTGAATATGGCCTTGGCATGGACATGATCAATACCTCCATCCTTATGAATGCCACCTCTATATTATCATCTCATCCATCTTCAGTTGCCATTGCCCTCTTCTTATGACCACTATTTGTGCAACAACCTTGAGGTGAATTCTACAATTTCCCTTCCTCTCCCCCTGACATAAGAGGATCTGTTTCTGATTGGCTGTATGTTTAGGAAATTCTGATTCAGTCATGGTCAAACAGCCATTTCTGAAATTCCATAACCTATACTCTTTATCTGGACATAGCGTTCCCCTGCTCCAAAACTTAGAAAAAGTTTTAGACATGTTAAACATGATCCTGACATTGAAACCTGGGTTTGTCTGTTCCAAGGCTAGGTTCTGTCCAAGTCTGTTACTTAAGTTCCAGTTGCTTGTACCAATTAGTTTCCTATATCAACTATAGCTACTTCTCGCTCTTTCTTTCTTCTCCTCTTCTTCTTCTTCTTCTTCTTCTTTATTTATTTATTTATTTTCTGTTATTTGGCCATACTCTTTGTATGACTTGTTGCATGGTGGGTGCTATAGTCATCTAAAAAGCTTCCCCTTTTAATTTTTTAGGTTTATGTTTGGAAAAATAGGAAAGGGGGAGTCCTCTGCTTTGCACTCTGTGAAACAAGGTAAAATAGAGCACTAGGGCCAGGGTTTGTTTGTTGTGGGACAAGACAAAAAAGAAAAAAAGAAAAAAAAAAAGGGAGGTAGGCGGTTATTTTTGGTGTGTGGAAGAGTGTTGTGTATGTGTTGTGCCACATTGGTAGTGTAGTGCCATGTGGTGTGTATACTTGTAATGGCATCTAATGGGTGTTTGAGTGAGTAGGATGGTGGTTGTCTTGCATGTGGTGAGCTTGTTGGTTGGTGGGAAGTTTTTGTGGTTAGGAAACTAAGTCGTGGGGTGTAATGATTGTCTTTAAAAATAATGAGAGTTGGTCAGTGTGGGTGGAAGAAAATCAGTTCTCTTTGTACTATGGTTCTGCTCCCCGTCCTATGAGTTATTTTTCAATTTCTAATCAATCAAGAGTTGTTCATTTCTTTGTGGGCTCGTCAGAATACACCAACTGTATAATGTTTTAAATGCAATTCTCCACTTTATCTAGCATACTCAAATTATTTTAGCTGAATTATTTCTGATGTATTCCTCCGTAACAAATAGGCCTCTATAGTTTGGAGTTGCTTTTTGGTATCTCTTGGTTGACATTTTTAACTGCTGATTTCCTACCTTAAACTTGCATGGGTGAGGCATTTTTCATTAGTTTAATACTGTATTCTGTTAGTTCACGTTTATCCCTTTTTATTTTTCTCTCTTTTTGGATAAGTCTGCATTTAACCTAATGGTTGTGAAAAACAAACACACGTGAAAACTCAATTGAGGTGCATCATCTGTTGGACCTAATGACAGAGAGAAAATTATTTGGATGTATTCTCTTATTGATACGGTATGCGGTTTCTTTTGTTGCTTGCATTTACAATTTTGATTAGCAACTTCTGTATTTTAGATTCTGAACTAGGAATAGTTTACTGGAATCATGTGAAGTATGAGATTAATGCTAGAGAGAGGGAGAGTGTTTACATGTTTTGACATTACTTACCCGAAGTACATAATCATTATTCCCAACCAATTTCTGAATCCTACTGTTTAAGTAATAACTGTATATCTTGATTACGTTTTATTTCTTCTTATGTTTGCTACATAAAAATTGAAAATTTGTAACTCTCATCTTGGGCCTTATCTACATGGCTGTCATTTGCGGCGATTCTGGATCAATGTGGACCTCATTTCAATTGCAGACTTATGGTTCAGAATAGTCATATATATTATTTGTTTGTTTTTTTTCTTGGACAGACTTTGAACAGGACTTCTGTATTGTGATGAAGACCATCTAGAAGCATTCTAATTCTGACAGACTTTCTGGTTGTTAGGTTGCATCCATGTTCTTCAAGGAGGTGGTCTCTCGCCTGGTGGGTTCGTTCAGCGAGCGCTGCCGTTTGATATATGGACCGGGGGTCCCAATTCTTGAAAGTTCATTTGGTCAAAAGGCATAAGCGGTCATTTTGCATCCATCCGGGTGTAGTAGTGCCAAATGAAACATCCAAGGAGTACTGCAGTCAGTTAGAACACATTTAGAGATTTAAATTTACTGTTCCACCAGCCACTGGGTGGTATTTTGTTTTGCCTGCTGCCCGGTGGGCTCTCATTGATCTTTGTTGATTACAATTCAACTCAAGCCGTATCTCAAATTAAATATCATTTAATTATATAAGCATTCTTTTTTGTATTTCATTATGTCATTGCTGCACATGCTCTTAGATTTGTAAGAGATTGTATCAAATCATGATTATTATTATTATTATGTTTCTTTGAGAATCGATGTACATTTAAAACTTGCTGCTATCATTTGCCTCCTGCAGTGCATTTGCTTGTGGGTCTCTAAATTCATTTGCTTCTTTTGATGCTGATTGATTGCATATGGGCTCATGCTTGGATCCGATTCCGAAAGCCCATGTTGTGTTTATTTAGAGCGACGCCCGTGGGTCCAACTTGAGATCGAGATTTCAAATGATTTGGGCACCATACACTAACAGATAAGACAAGTTAAAGGCACCAACAACAAGGACAAGATTTCAAATGATTAAAACCCACCAAACAAGTCCGAGGGTTCCTGGGCAGAAGAGCTCTTCGGCTATGGTATGGACCCACAGAACAACCTGGACCCACGTACTTCGGCGTTCGACAATGAAGCTATGATCTTAATGGTGATAGCTACCGAGTTGGCAATTGCGACCCATAACAATAAAAATAGAGGTTGAGGGAAAACCTTGATCTACTCAACAAAAGGGAAACCCAATGGGCCTACCAACAAAGGATGACAAGAAAAAAAAAAAAATAATAATAATAATAAAAACAAAAAAACAAAAAAAAACAAAGGATGACAAGATATTACAATGTCTTTACCTGAATTCTCATAATCTAACTAGTTAACTAAATCGGGAATTGGAGGGCAATTGGAGTACTACCTAGTTATCGTAACTAAGGACCTTGTCAACGGTGACTCTTTTGGATTTGGGCGGCAACAAAGCCATTCCTTCAATTATCATCCGTTGACCCAAAGCCCATCGGGCTACAAAAGGTTACACATAATTAGCCATGCCTGACAAGCAAGCACATGCATGCATGTCAACAAGGCTACAAGTATTGGACCACCTCTATGTCATGATGGGCTACACGCCCCCCACTAGGAAATAGGAATAGACAGGCCTTTAAGATCCCCTTTGCACGATTCAGCTAGCTGCTATATATGAACCATGTTGTATAAACACTAATTATCGCCCTTTAGTCAATACTCGGCCCGTTTTCCTTTATTCTCTTACCGACTTAAGCATCAAAGATGATTGTCGTTGGTTCTTCGGCGATTCTCTCTGACTTTTTTTTGTTCTTCTTTACAGATCTTTTAAATCAAACATCTAGCGTGTGGTCATTGCATCAACAGTAATTATTTTGAATGCCTACTACATAATCTATCCAGCCATTGATGGGAATATGATGGTGGATGCAATTAATGTGTCACCGTCTTGGCTTTTGTCTGTTTGTTAAATTAGATTCCAAAATACTTGAACACTGACCAATAATTCACACACTTTCGGAGATCCTCCAGCTGGAACGGTGAAATGGCAGATTGATCACTTGAAGCTGAAGATCACCTCATTGGTTGATTGATACGGATATCACACTCTTTCTGCGCTCACAGCCACAATTTTTCGGCTGCTAATGTGAAACAGCTATACCAACATCTTTTTCTCTTTATTGATTGGTCGAATTTAAGGTCCTCCGACCCTCACTTTCTGCTGCCGTATGTTACAAAATAATAATAAAAAGTACCCGGCCCATTATTAATCTTTCTTTTCTTATCCCTTCTTTTCCCCCGTCCTTTCTCACCTCCTTTTCATGGTCAAATATCTTTCTTGATGTGAGAAATTTGACTCTAAAACATGTGTTGTACGTGAACTTGGAAGTAAGTTTAAATCGATAGAAAATTGTAAATTTTTGTAACGACAAGATGGTCATAAAAAAAATCATATTTTATAGCAACGAGAAGAGGGAGAGATTGATAGAATTTAATTGGACTCAAAGTCATATGTATGCGTACAGTTTTGGAATAAGATGTTGGATATCTATTTTTGCAACAAATTATATTAGAGGATCAAGATTTCATGCATGGATGGTAATATATTATATCAACATCATGGACATTGGACATTGCAGATTCCAAAGTATTTATTTCCCCGATATTTTTGGTATGCTTTTGAAAAAGCTTTGTTGAAAGAAAGTAAACCAAGTTGCAATGCTGGTGCTGCGGCTGCGAAGCTGTGGGAGCTTTTGACATGAATAATGAGCATTCAATGGATGGCATGCCTGTGCACTGCATGTGCCATGTGTTGTTTAAAGCTATAGAAGATGAGGAGATTTTGGATAAGAGTTGTTAAGGCGATAAGCCTATTGGAACATAAAGTAATCATAGGCATTACCAAACGTCAAAAAAGCTAAGCTTGAATATTATTTATATTCGATTCTACTTTATTTTTATTTTGTTTCGCTCCTCCTTAATTACCGTGGTACGGCATCTATCGCCTACCCATACGTACCCTTCTCTCTTTCTCTCTCGAGAAATGCCTGAACGCATTCTCAAAACCATCTCTCCACCATCTCTGTGTCTTAATTTTATTATTATTATTATTTTGTTGGTGTTGAAAAGTCAACACATTCACATGAGATGGTGGGGAGATGGTTTTGAGAATGCATTCAAGCATATTTCTTCTCTCTCTCTCTCTATTTCTCTATATGATCGAGTATATGAGATGTGTTTGACGTCATTTTTCTACATATTTCTTTTATTAAAAGTAAGCAAGCAAGATTTTCTTTAAAGATATTTTGCCTCATCTTTATGGCCATAGAAGCAAGTTGGACAATATTAAAATTTTATTTTAGATGAGGGGGGATGCAAGACGGGTCCGGATCCCCATCAATTTTTTGTTCGAATAGCTAACAATTAATCCAGGCAAAAACCTGTTGAGGTAAGTGAGCCGCACTTAACATTAGTTGCCTTTAATGGTATCATTATTTTTCTTTTTTCTTTCTTTACAATTTCAGTGACAAAAATAATCAGATACGCAAGGTGTGATATCTTAGATTATTCAAACATGAATATATGTGCTAGTCCTACATTTGTTATTGGTTGTGTACCAAATAAAACTAGGGTATATAAATGATTTTAAGAAAATCTAATTATAACTTCTAGTAGTCTTTTTGAGATTTTAAGAAACTCTAATTGTGACACTAGCTAGGAAATCAATAGTTGACAAATTTGTGCTTAGACTAAAAAACAAACACCTATATATATAGGAAAAAAGCTCATGCGACTAGCTAGGAATGTTGTTCATGTCCATGTCTTTAATTATATATGTATATATATATATGCTCTTATAATATGATAATGATTGATGGGGTCTAATCAAATTAATTTGTTGTTGGGCATTTATAAGTAACCCATTCTATTGGGTTGCTAATTCTTGGCCCAACCAGGCTTCTCAACCCACTACTCCAACGGTTGCACCTAACGAGGACAAGGACGAGGACGAGGACGAGGACGATAGTTATGTAACACACAATTCCCCTCATTACCAAGTAAGGAAAAAAGCAACTATCACATCGATCAGCATGACATAACAAATGAAGCATTAAATATCTCCCTCACATCTCCCGTCGAAGAAGCATGTTGAGACATTTAATGCCGCTTAACCCACAATAAGGAGTAAGAGCAAGGACACCCCTTGGTCGAGTACGCGGTGAGCAACCCCGCAATATGGCTGTTTCAAGCAATCCAACCATAGGATGACATGTGGCAGGAAAGTACATTGGTACTCGTACGTTCAAGTAGGTAATTAAGCAGATTGAGGTATAACAAGAAAGTTAAAACCCCTACCAATACACAACACATACATATATCTACAAAGTACTAAGGACTCCTCGACTATAAGAGTCGTCGTATCCTAAGATTAATTTTACTAACTTAGACATCAAAGATATTTTTCGCTGCTTGTTCCGACAAGCCTGTGAGTGTCTTTCCTTTAGCAGTCAATTAATTATGAATTTCCGTTTTATCGATATGCATGATAAGAGTACTTTGTCTCACAACTCAGCCAAACGTAGGATAGGATGTAGACGTTTTTGAAGTTTTGTGGATACTGAAATATTCCTCCCCCTAGAATCCTAGATACAATTTTTTGAGGCTTGGCATTAGTTGTCAGTGTTTATATGGATGAAGTCATCATCGATCTTCGTCGATCAAAGACGCACGTAGTGTGTGACGATTATATTATATTAATAAAAGCCAAAAAATTTAAAAAAAAAAAAAAAAAAGGAGAAAATTCATTAGGGCGGGTGTCCTTGTTATATATATCTTCTTCTTTGCTGCATGCTGACTGGATGGATGTCGCAAATATCCACCATGTGATGAAACACGATTTTATCTTTTTTCCTTTAGGTAATTAATAAGCAGTGCACGTGGCAGTGCCACGTACTGTGTGCATGCATGGTCAGCTAGCTAGGTCTTCCAATTACACCCACCACCAGTACGGTACCATAGCTACCTAGCTCGCTCCTAGCTACCTCTGATCTCTTTCTCTCGCTTTCTTCTCGTTTATGCCGTGGCCAGCATAATTCCTGACCTGATGCCCTGAATATCTGAATATTTCGATGGAGATCCTCATCTTTGCTCCTTTTCTCTGGCGCCCTACAATATAGCAAATCTATAGCCTCAACATTGCTCGTAGACCATGCATAATATTTCCCATGCTAGAAGTTTTTTTTAGTATTTTTTTAATATTATCTTAATTATAACGTGACTTTTAAAATTATCATTAAATTTGAAATTATTATTATTAATTTTTAATCTATCGGTGATTTAAGAACACCAGAAAAAGAACTAAAAAAAAAAAAGCACACATACATGCACCCATCATTTATCTTTGTGTCACGTTAAAAAAACTCAAAAAAAATATCATTTANGTGACTTTTAAAATTAATGTTAAATTTGAAATTATTATTATTAATTTTTAATCTATCGGTGATTTAAGAACACCAGAAAAAGAACTAAAAAAAAAAAAGCACACATACATGCACCCATCATTTATCTTTGTGTCACGTTAAAAAAACTCAAAAAAAATATCATTTATCTTTGTGTCACGTTAAAATACTTTTTCAACCAAAACAAAAAAATCACTGCTTAAAAAAGACACACATGCATGCACCCATCGATGATCTTGTATATGTTTTCTATCAATTAAGCTACTCGATCCGGCCGACACATGAAATGAAAGCCTAATTTTCTGGAAATTGGGAATGGGTGACGTATTTCTTTTCATTGTATGTAGTCCTTCTTGAAGACATGTAGAGAATGAATATAGATTTCTCTGTGCCGTTGCCGTTCGAGGAAGGTTTTGAGTTAAGTACGACTCATGTCTATATATATATAGTGGCTAAATTATGAGCACTGTCCTCCGACAATTATTATTATTTTTTCATTTTACCCAAATTAATTGTCGGCATAGATAGCTTATATAGAGAAAACTCTCGTGCTTGAAATTTATTTAGACAAATGGGTAATATATATATATATATATATATCCATTATCCAAGGCAGAAGCCATTATAAGAAAGCAATAAAGCTCATTTGGTATTATAATTCTCATGTGTGGATTTTATAAGTTGGATCTCTCTTGATGATAACATGTTAATTTTTTTTTTTAATTTTAAGAAAAGATAAAGTGAAGTTAAGATTCTAATTCATATGGTCGATCCAATGCATGTCATGGTCATAAATAATATAATTACAATAAATTAAGAATTTATTTACCTAATTAATAATCTAATATATTTAAAATTGATTAACTTCATCGTACGCAAGAGCATGTAGGCTGCGACACCTGCCCCCAAATAATTGAAAATCAGAGTATCTTTTAGAAGATCACCAAGTGATTGATTGACACCTCCGAAGGAACTGATATGAGGGATGTGTCGGGCATTGTGCGAGGAGGAAACGTTGAATACTCGACACGTTGGCGTAGTCGCAGTTCGTAGTTTGCATTCCTCCCATGCATGATTTTGTACGTTGAAAGGATGCCGGCCATATCCCAAAATGAAAAAGAGCAAAACAAAAATCATACAAGTACGCTAAAAAGCCTCGCAGCAGGCAAGCTTTCTGGGATGGTAGCAGCAGCATGCGATGGAGGCAAGTGGAAAATGATGATGTCGACAATGACCATTAGAACCGTGTTGGATTCTCCTCCTTTGCCCTTGCATATATATTCACCTTACATTGTCATTTTGACACAGACCTTTGGCCTGTACGTGTCACTGTTACCTGTATTGACATGTGCTTCTGGGACCGGAATTTCATCTTGTTTTCTCGTCTGGATAAATGGCTATATAGCTTCCTGGACGTTTAATTAATTTCAGCATGAATATCTTTGATGTTTCACTTGGTTGATTAATTAATAAGAATAAGAGGGTGGCGAGTAGTGAATATATAAATGAAAGGGAATTTGCGGGGCTCCGAGAAGAGTTTGGAAAAATGAATTGGGTTAATAGGATATTGAAAAGTTAAAACAAAATGCAGCCAGCCTTAAAGGCTGAGGTGGACCACCAGGATCTTGACAAGTTTTAAATCCAGCAAACCTGAATGCATGGTGACAGTCTACCACTGAGGTGGGGTTCTCAGGCCAGTTCCGAGGGTGCCGTACGTATTAGACATATGCAGATGGGACCTACAAAGAATCGAGTCCTAATTCAATCTGGAATGGTTAGAGATCTTAAAAAGAATCTCCCCCACTGAGTTGGACGCCACTGCACGCTCCTACCCTACCGTCCCCCCCGGGCCCCAACCCTAGATTCCTCATTTTCTTTTTAAATTATTTAATACAGAAAAAAAAAAATGCAAGAATAATAGGAGGTTGTGGGTGCATAAATAATTAAAGCTAAATAATCTAGAACGAACATATTACGAGACACGACAATGAATGAATTACCGTAAGAGACATGCACCTATTGTATAGCACTATAGATGGTAGGACAACTCAGACCAAAGCCACCGAAGAAGATCATCACCATGATGTCTGTTTTATTTGGATGTGCCCAGTGGACGCATATATGATGTTTGTCCACTATATGTGTATGCATGTGTGTCTATATATAGTGGACATTGAATTTGAAAACCTCTATTAGCCAAAAGGGGGCACTTGTTATAGAAATTCAAAACTAAAGCAAGGGAAGCACAAATCTCTCTCTTCGGTGGACCAAAGCCACTTAAGAAGATCACCACTATGATGTTAATTTGTTGTATCTTGATGTACCCAGTACTTGTGGGTACATAATTAAAGCTAAATAATCGAGAACGAACATATTACGAGACACAACAATGAATGAATTACCGTAAGAGACACCTATTGTATAGCACAATAGATGGTCGGACAACTCAGACCAAAGCCACCGAAGATCATCACCATGATGTCTGTTTTATTTGGATGTGCCCAATGGATGCATATATGATGTTTGTCCACTATATATGTATGTATGTGTTTATATATATAGTGGACACTGAATTTGAAAACCTCTATAAGCCAAAAGGGGGCACCTGTTATAGAAATTCAAAACTAAAGCAAGGGAAGCACAAATCTCTCTCTTCGGTGGACCAAAGCACCGAAGAAGATCACCACTATGATGTTAATTTGTTGTATCTTGATGTATCCAATACTTGTGGATGCATATATATATATATATTCTATCATCCAGTTTGCTGATAAGTTTCCTGATGTCATCATTGAAAAAACCTAATTTCAAAGATTTCTTGGTTCCCTGAATTATATCGTTGATTTTTACAAAGACTTACGAAAATATTGTAAACCTTTGTTTGATAAATTACAGAATAATCCTCCACCTTGGACTGATGTCCATACTTCCATCGTCAAACAAATTAAAGTGCATGTTAAAACTTTGCATTGCCTAGGTATTCCTTCTGATAGTGCTTTAAAGATTGTTGAAACAAATGCCTCTGAAATTGGTTTTGGAGGAATTCTGAAACAACTTGTTTCAGCAGTATCTCTTGAACAAATTGTTCGATTTCATGCGCAATCTAATTATAGTACTATATATATATATTGTGGACATTGAATTTGGAAATCTCCATAAGCCAAAAAGGGGCAGCTGTTATAGAGATTCAGTACTAGAGTAAGGGAAGCACAAATCTACTGATGAAGACCAAAAGAGACGACGACACGTGTACCCCGTATCACTTTAGAGTTATATCTTTACACCCAAATCATATATATATATTGTTAATTATAGCCAGACAATTAGTGTAAAAATTAATTGCATAGTTTCATAAAAAAATGGAACCATTTGAGTTGAGGAAAAGTATAGGTTCTGAATTATTTTTGTCAAGAACATGCTTCAATCTATATATCTAGTTTTTGGAATTAAAAGTTGTTTTAGTAATTAAGCCCAAATCATTTTAAAGAAAATGAATTTAACCAAACCGTTGTCATGCATGGTTTAGGATTTTTCTTACTAAGCGTTTCCGCACACCCCTTTTTGTTTCATCTTCAGGTTAATTATGAGTGTGAAGTCGTAGAAAGTTGGGATGGGACATAAGAGTTTAGTAGAGTTCAACATTAAACTCTTATGAATCTTACAACTATTTTTGACCATTCAACCGCATTTCTCAATTGCTGTTATTTTCTTATCATCCATGCATGAGCGAAAATATTTTAGTTGCTTCAACAATTTTTGCATACAATGATGAGATTTCCCATACCCTGCTGGGAATATATATATAGATATACCACTGAAACTCTATTCATTTAAGGATAAAAAAATTATATAAAAAAAAAAAAGGACCGTCACAGAAGTGCAAATTTTCATTTTTTTCCAAACAAGATGTTGTGTTTGTGGAGTTTGGCAATTGTTTGATAGTATTCGGATTAGAGTACTACTAGTGGTACGGTGCTACATTTTTTATTATAAATTCATTACATACTAACATGTTGATTCACGTAATACTTACCGTATCAACTACGAAAATGTTGACTATCGTGCAACATTTTACATGAAACTTACCTCGTTTACAAATTAATAGGACAATTCATATGGTACTTATTACCTGTCAAGTACTAGTCATAAATTACTAAATTTATAAGAAAATTGTACACTAAAGCTCCGTTTGGCAAGAGAATGGACCTGTACTGTAACTGGACCCGCACTGTAGCGGCACTATAGCTACAGTGCGGGTCCAGCTTTGGTTCAAGTTGGCAAAGATGAATAATCACTAAACTAGATTTCTTAAACACGTGGTATTGAAAGAGTGGATAACTTGTAGAGTGACAGACGGGACAATACGTTGAGTGGGGGCCAGGGATGAATAACTCAAACCGTAGGAAGAACTACACGTGGAAAATAGTAGGGGAAAGCGTGGGAAAGTGTGGCCTCCTGCAGATCAATTTTTTTTTTAAAAAAAAATCGCAGCTTACAGTCTACTACCTGGTGAGATGTACAACCCGCACTATAGCTACAGTGTGGATCCAGTTACAGTACGGATCCGTTCTCTTGCCAAACAGTGCCTAAATATTTTCCTTCAGATTGAGAGGCTCAAAGGCCGGCCATAGGCCCTAGATCAGGCTAGAGGAGGAAAGGATCGAGACTGTTTTCTTTTGTGTTAATGCTACGTGTGTGATAATGATTGAGAAAGGATTTTCGATCTCTTACAAATAGAGATATCTGCTTCCAATGAAATTGCTTCTACAGGTAATTTTTACCTCTAAAAGCTTCTCGTTTGTCCCCCCCTGCCCCAATCGTTTTCTTGCATTAAATGTTGTCAAAACATAAGCCACAATGAGTAAATCTAGAAGCAATCTTATGATGTAACATAAACAAAACAAAAACAATTGTGGAGTACGTGTTTAGCAGTCGACGACTATTAATTAATGATGCATGCAGACTTCATTGATCTTCGTTCTTGATCTTTCTAGCCTTCTATTTATGCTAATTAAGTTACCATTATGCATGTCAAAGTCTAATTAATGATGCATGCAGACTTCATTGATCTTCATTCTTGATCTTTCTAGCCTTTGGTTTTATGCTAATTAAGTTACTATTATGCATGTCAAAGTTAATATAAATTGCTAGTTTATTTGAATGGTATTTTAAAAACAAAAATATTCATAAAATATAACTAACTTAATATTCTCTAATTTCCTTGTACCGGAGTAGATTCTAATTTCCTAGTTGTTTCTTGGTAATAAATTAATTAAGGATCGATGCCCGTGTTGTCTTTCCGGTTACTTGTCCAAATTATCAATTCTTAGATGGACTTAAGATGGACACAAGAGGGACTTGTAGCATTACTCATCTTTTTTAGGCCAAAATTTTCTAGTTCCTTTAACAATATGCAATGTATACAGAATTGTCCCTTTTCATCTCTTGTAAAATCAAGAACATGCACAAAGTTTATTTCACTTCGAAGAGATTCTCAATAAGGACATAAACCCCACATTAAGCATGCACATGCACCAAACCATTATAGGACCTCTTAATGTACACCACCACCTAAATATACTCAACAACAAATAATTAGTCCTCGTGATAGATGCATACATATATATCTATTTTACAATTAAGATTTTGTCTAGTTTCATTTAATTTAACAATATACTTGATTGATATTATGAATTAGGATTCTCAAAAAGTGAATTAGGAGGGGTATTTTTGTCTCATCAAAAAGTGAAAAGACAAAAATATTCTTCCACTATAATTAACTGGATATCATCCGGTTCATTTTAAATTGAGAGGATCTTAAAATTTTAAATAGCATAATAACATATACACATCATCATTAAATGTTTAGGGTTTAGGGTTTTTGCTCCAAGTACGAATGTTTAAATATGTTGGGGGGCTAGCTAGGACATAAACTCTAATTATTTCGCTAAAATTAGGTTAAATGGAATGCTATACTATGTTTTAGATGCGACACACCAACATTTTTCCATGGAATGCAGTGAGACATGCCACTTACCAAGGTAGCTAGAGTAAACCCTAATTACTAAGTACTCATGCCAAGTGGCAGATTGACATGCCATTACTTGTCAATCTGCCACTAGACTAGGGTGTTTGTGTGTCATTGGACATGTGTGATACTCATTAATGGAAAATCTTGAACAAATATGTGAGGAAATAAAAAGGACACCTGCTAGGCTACGTATTATTATTCCATTTCTCATCTATTTCTTTTTCAAATCTACCCTTGAACTTGAAGATCTAATGATGAATTTGAAGGGAACAAAATGAGGAGATGAAAAAAAAAAATAGTATTTCTCAATAAAAAGAGATTAATATAAAAGAAAAATTATACAAATCATGTACATTATTAATTATTATTCATCTTATGTGCGTTTTATATATATTCAAAGATTGATGGACACTATCACATCAACTCGATCAATGTAACAGGAATGTAAAATGTAACATTACTCATAACATTACCAATTCATTGAAAAAAGAAAAAAAAAATGAAAAATAAAGATTAATAATGTCACGTCAGCATATTAAAATAGTGTGAGATATTGTTATGGCATATACTATATAGTATTACTCTATTAAGGATAAATATTTCTCATGGTCTCGATCTGATGGGTAACCACTAATTGGATGAGTATGAGTTTTGGTAGAACAAAAATCGAATTGAATTAGTTGTCCATGTAATTAGTGTGAAAAGGTAGGTATGGTTTTCATTTGCTCGGACAGGTGTTCACATAGCCGGAGGCCCTGAGTAGTTGAAGGGCCCACCTGCCCGTAATGTACGGGCAGCTATCCCAATCCAATTTCGCCATACATACGTAGGACAAATGTTGGAAAATTTGGCCATGTCTGTCTCTTACCTTCTATATAAACGTCCTCGTTCTCCCTCTCCAAGTGACTCAAAGATAACCAGATCATCATATTCTGCATTTAGTGAGACGAGTTAACTCATCTGGCTTATTGCTCATACAGAGTGAGAGAGAGAGAGATGGGTGGAGTTTTTCTCTATGTTTTCATCTTTCTCCTTGCTTTAATACTCGCATATAATTTTCTAGGAAGGGGCAAGAGAGAACCCCAGAAAAGAGCTACCCTTCCACCAGGTTCAATGGGTTGGCCTTACATAGGAGAGACTCTTCAACTCTACTCCCAAGACCCAAGTGTTTTCTTTGCAGCTAAACAGAAAAGGTAAAAATTAAAAAAAAAAAATCGTTATTTATTTTTAAACACAAGTTTGAGTTTAAACGTGGTGGAGATGATGGTGTTTCAGGTATGGAGAAATTTTCAAGACCCATATTCTTGGCTGCCCGTGTGTCATGCTGGCGAGCCCCGAGGCGTCGCGGTTTGTGTTGGTGACACAGGCTCACTTGTTCAAACCCACCTACCCGAAGAGCAAAGAGCGCCTGATTGGACCGTCAGCGCTGTTTTTCCACCAAGGGGAATACCACACTCGTCTTAGAAAACTGGTTCAAGGATCCTTGTCCCTTGAGACTCTCCGTAACTTGGTGAAGGGAATCGACGCCATTGCAGCATCTACCTTGGACTCATGGGGAGGCGGCCATGTCGTCAACACTTTCCATGAACTGAAAAAGGTTATAAGTCCGTTAACTTCAATGTTTTGTGTATGTAATTTAATAATTTCAATTCATATTTTAACCGTTTGAAACCCATTGCAGCTTTCTTTTGAGGTTGGTATACTTGCAATTTTTGGCCATCTGGACGCCCGCTACAGCGAGGAGCTAAAGAAAAATTACTGTTTAGTAGACAATGGCTACAATTCCTTTCCCACGAACATTCCAGGAACTCCCTACAAAATGGCGCTACTGGTAAGAAAAATGGTAAAAATCTTCGGGTCCCCTGTTATTAGGCCGTCAAAGAAAATTCCGACAGTTTAAGAGACAGGATTGTTGAGTCCTGACAAGTGGGTCAAGTATTTTATATTGCTTGAGACAGGTGGACTCAGCGGCCCTCTCTCTCTCTCTCTCTTAAGCAATTCTAAAATTTCAAACATAAATAAATTCAGACAGCCGTATAACAGAGAGAATCCTTTACCCAGCATTTGCAAGGTGACATTCCAATTGACTGTCTTCTGATCTCATATATTCTCTGTTTTGTTGGGTACTCTGCAGGCAAGAAAAAGGCTCACTAAGATTCTGAGTGCTATTATTTGTGAGAGGAAGGAGAAGAAATTAGAAGATAAGGATCTTTTGGGTTGTCTATTGAACTCCAAGGACGAAAGGGGAGAGACCTTAAGCGAAGATCAAATCGCAGACAACATTATTGGAGTGCTGTTTGCAGCTCAAGACACTACAGCTAGTATCATGACATGGATTGTCAAGTACCTCCATGATAACCCGAAACTTCTAGAGGTTGTAAAGGTATGATCAATAAGCATCTATACCATCTGGGGGGCTCTAGGACATGTCTCTGTCATCCCACTTTTTTTCTTTTCTTTTCTTTTTTTAGATTTATTTATTTACTATGAAAATGCCCTCTTTGCAGTCTGAACAGAAGGCTGTTCGTAAATCAAATGATGATGAAGGTAATCAACCATTGAGCTGGAGTCAGACAAGAAACATGCCAACAAGTTACAAGGTATGCAGTGCCGTTTAATCACCGGTTGTTATAAAAGTTTAAGCATAAAATATCTAAGTTAAATGGGTGGTGAATAATGAAACACGGGGTTGAATTCAAAATATTTACTTTGATGTCAAAAAGCTTAATCATTTAATTATATTATAAACGTTTATCGCTTGCATTAAATTTTTTATGTCTATTCTCTTATTCAGGTAGTACTGGAAAGCTTGAGAATGGCAAGCATTATATCTTTCACCTTCAGAGAAGCGGTGGCTGATGTGGAATATAAAGGTAAGAGAAGTAGCAAAAACTGTTTTATGAAACTAAAGAAGAAAATAAAAGAACGGAATCCTTATAGCCAAAGGAAATGCAATTCAGATGGGACGGTCAATATTGTACTTCACTGGCCATGAAAGTGAACTTTGGAAGAATAAACAAATGAAAGATCATCTCAGATTATTGGCCCTGAAAGTGAACTTTTAAAGAACCAAAAAAAATAAAAAAAAGGATAGGAGGAAAGATAATTTTTTAAAATTTTTTAAGATTACAGGAACTTTGTCAAACCAAATATGAAGAATCTAGAATAGTATGACATTAAGTGAATGACTGACACCAGAATATGTCACAGGGCACCTAATCCCAAAAGGTTGGAAAGTGATGCCTTTGTTCAGGAACATTCACCACAACCCAGACTTCTTCTCTGATCCTCAAAGATTTGATCCTTCAAGATTTGAGGTATAGTACTAATGCCGTTATAAGGTTGCTCTCTCTCGTTTGTTGTCTGAATTGCTAGATTTCTCAATCCCAACATAAGGCTAAATTAAGCTGCTTAAGTTTCAAGATGGATTTAGTCACTTAATGTTTTTTGTTCATTTTTTTCTAGGTTGCTCCGAAGCCCAATACATTTATGCCTTTCGGCAGTGGAGTGCATGCCTGCCCCGGAAATGAGCTCGCAAAACTGGAGGTGCTGATTATGATCCACCATTTGGTCACCAAATTCAGGTATTGTTACAAAGGGAAAAGTACATAAATTAAAATAATAGACAGATGGGCTTATATGATCCCCTCCAACATGCACTAAATAATCCTAACGTGAAGTCCATAAGTATGTCGTAAGAGCCACGCTATATTGAATCAGAATCTCCTATAATTTGAGTGTATAAAATACAATATAATTCAGAACAACTCACAAAGTAGAGGACTATAAGGCTCATCTGTCCCGAACAAATTGCTCTAAAGCAAATGTAAAAAAGAAATACGATAGTGGTGGAAGATATTTGGTCAACTTGAGAGTGGATCTTGATGAGTGGTTAACATACAGAATTATCTGACAAGGGCATTTTGTTGGTTATTTGCAGGTGGGAACTGGTGGAATCCCAAAGTGGGATTCAGAATTCCCCATTCCCAGTGCCCATGCATGGACTCCCAGCCAGATTTTGGAAAGAATCTACCAGCTAGATGCCACCTACTTTCCAAATTAACTTTTTTTTCATTCATACTATTACTGTGTATTTTTTGCTTTCATTTTTGCTCTCCCTGGCCCATTCCCCCCAATCTCATGTGGGAATGTTAAGATGCTTCCTTTTCCCTGAATTACACTTGTTCTCATTGAAGAAATTTTCCTCTCACCCTCACATCTTGGAACAATATGCATTTTGTACTTCCAAAATTGATTACACCATAGCTAAAGGAGTTATAATAGGGCAAAAGATAATGGCCCAAATTTTAGATAATAATCTATTTATGAACAAAGTTTTTTTCTCTAAATTTGGTTTGAGAAATTTTTTCCAACTTAAAAAAAAAAAAAAAAAAAAAAACCATAGGATATGCACATGCATTAAATGCAAATGTACTACTAAAATGACACGTATTCAAAATGCATATGATTTGCACGTGATATGCATTAGAGGCTGCCAAAAAGCCACGTGTTGCTACAGTGAATGGCCAATTAAAAGTTGGACAATAGGCCAGGCTGGAGGAGAGCCTTTAATTATACAAAGGTGTCTTCCTCGTGGGACTTAACATGTGGCTACTAGAAAGAGAGCCTTAAAGCTGCTTTACTTTCTCCACTGTTCATGTTTATGATATTTTGTTTCAAATGACCCACTGTTTAAATCAGTCTCAATGATCAGGGTACTTGAGCGAAAAAGGATCTCAAATAACATTATGGGCATAGATTAAAAGCAACTTCTACAATTTTTCCTACCTTTTGACAAGTTAAGCTTGATCTTAGAATGCCCAGATGCATTCCTTCACTTTATCTATTTCTAAATTCAAATGGAAAACTTTGCTTCAGTCAGATCACCTTTAAGAACAATATATAGGATATCACTGAAATTATAATTTATACTTGAGAGATAACCCATGGATCAAAGCATCTGGAAGCCACATCTTCTTCAATATAACTTTAACATAAATGCATTACATAATGTATATTAGAAAATGAATCAACATTTAATGGTATTAAACAAATAACAAATGAGCACCAGTAATATACAACTTGAACAGCACATTGATAGACTTCAGAATGTTCTAAAACACTTGATTATATCCGTCTCCAGTCGAAGTTCCTCATTATTAATTATCCTAGAGGTGCAAGGACTAGAATCATAATCAGATCAGTTTAAGCACCTTAAGATGAAGGAGATGTGTATTTAAGAATGGCTGCATCAATCCTCTCTTTGTCTCTGGTTGGGAATGCTTCCAACAGGACCCCATCTTTATAGAAGTGGAAGAGAGGCACTGTCTGCATCAGTTCATGTCCATTTTTAATATCAGTGGATTAGGGAAAGTTATAAGTTAATCATGGTAGGCCATGATACATGATAGAAAAAATTATATTAAATTGCATTTGAATTAGGATCCTTAGGACATCCATCCTACATTTAAACCTGAGAATAGCATAGGCCCCAGAAAGATAAGAACTACCAGATTTTTGGAGAAAACCATGTTCTAAATTGGTGATCTCTGCATCTAGTTCTGAAAATTCACTCAACTTTAAAATAAGATTGGACTGAAAATTTATTACCAAGAAATTACCTTGATTCTAAGTCGTTCAGCAACCTCAGATTGTTCATCATACTCATCAATTACCTGCAATAAGTAGTGTTACAAGTTCTTATTCAGAATAAAAGATAATTGACGAGCTAAATTTGATGATCGAGATTAGCCAAGACAAGTTCAACTAGTATAATGCTCACATTGTGCTTTAAGAAGATTACTGCAGCATCTTGATCGCCAGATCCCCGGCATAATTTTGCAAACCCTTGCTCTATGTACTTGCAGCTTCCACAAGAAGTGCGATAAAAATCTACCACAACTAAAGAATCTGTTTCTTTGGCCTTTTCAAGAAGTTTGGAGAATTCCTCATCGGTCTTAAATTCTCTAACACATTCAACAGGACAGAGATCGTCATCTTCATCAGACAATTCTCCCTGATTCTCATCAGCCACTCTGATTCTTTCAGCTCGGAAAGTGTCCAAGCTTCTAATGGTAGAAGGGACTTTTGCCCTAAGAAGACATAATCTAACATGACTTCTCTCATGAACAAAGCTGGGAACTATACAGGTAACTCTAGAATCAAGCTGTCCATTTGGGTTCTTTCCAAAGTCAAAATATGCCTTGCAATTAAGAATATTCTGCTTTTGCATGACAGCATAGAGCAAACTCCAAATAGTAATCTAAATGCCAATTAAACTGAAGATCTTTACTAGATAAATCTTCAAAATAGGTCAGCTAGTGAAAATATAGATGCTTCAATAGATCTTCAATCCAATCCTTATTTTTACTTTAGTCCATTGCCTGTATAATGTAAAAGAAGATACGCATCAGAATAAGAGACAAATCTCATGAACATTATAGCATTATCCTACTTAAAAATTAGGGTAAACTAGTGCAAATATAGATGCTTCAATAGATCTTCAATCCAACCTTTATTTTTTACTTTGGTCCATTGCCTGTATAATGTAAAAGAAGATAAGCATCAGAATAAGAGACAAATCTCATGAACATTATAGCATCATCCTACTTAAAAATTAGGGTAAACTAGTGCAAATATAGATGCTTCAATAGATCTTCAATCAAATCCTTATTTTTACTTTAGTCCATTGCCCGTATAATGTAAAAGAAGATAAGCACCAGAATAAGAGACAAATCTCATGAACATTATAGCATTATCCTCCTTAATAATTAGGGTAAACTACAAATTACCTCCATGTCTTTTAGAAACCGTCACTAAGTCTGCCTGTGGTTCAGAGCAAAATGAAATGATCATATTTTCCATTTCAATTGATGGAATCTTCTGTGTGATTCATACATGTTCAAATACAAAATTTAGCCATCAATTGGCCTTAGATGGGACTAAAAGTTTTATGGTAAAGGCAAGAGAACAACTTTGTTCTTAGACTTGGAGGCATAACGGCAGCTCTGCTCTTACTCATTCAAAGATCAACTAAGGGCTAAATTTTGTGTTTCATGCAATACGTGCATGTCACATGGAAAAATCAAATCAATTGGGATCGAAAATGTGACAATTCCTTCAATTACAGAACACAATTAGATTCAGTTGCAATTTCCAAAAGACAAGGAATTTGTGATTACTATCCCTAACCATAAGGAGGCAAATTATGCCTAACTTCACCCTAGAAATTATACAGTATTTGTAAACAAAGACAAAGGAATTCGGACTATTCTAGGGTGTTCACTGAATTTAGAAGTTCTTCGTCAATGGGGCAAAAAACAATATGACAATGCAGTCTATAAATATGGATGTTTCTATAATATTCATGTGACCACTGAATCCAAATGAACTCTCGCAGCTAGCAAAGGTGGACTACCAAATCTCACAAATCGTTATAAAAAATTGGCAAAAATCTGCCTTTTTTTTTTCTTCTTCATTTTCTCTAGTATAGAATCTTCAAGAAGCAGAAACTAACTACTGCAGCCCCCAAAAAGAATTGGATGCAAGAAAACATATAAAGAGAATGGTAGATTTTGGTGGAAAATCCTGCATATCTTCACTTCAAATAAAAGAAGGAAAATCAATTTTCGGTGAACCATATAAATTTTGGATCATATCCAACCACTTGAAAATATAATTGCTCACTTTACGCACTCCAGAAGCTTTTGATCATATCCAACAACTAAAAAGCTTGAAACTTTGTGGGTGATAAACACAAACCCAGTAAAAAGTATATAATTGCTCACTTTACTCACTCCAGAAGCTTTTGATCATATCCAACAACTAAAAAGCTTGAAAATTTGTGGGTGGTAAACACAAACCCAGTAATCATTCTCAATTCCCAGAAAACCTGGCCAAGGACACATACATTCCCATTCACTTTCAACAAGCATTCCTCAAAGTAGCAACAACAACCATACTTTCAAGCTTTCATAGATACCCAGATGGTTTTTATGTGTGCATAATCAGAATCAGAACTAGAAGATAGCATTCGTAGAGGGGTTCTGTTGTGCTTACCTCCGGCAGTTGGGGAAGCGCGCGCTCTGCGATAGCTGCTGAAGAAGCCTCCAACGAGAGGACACAGTACCACCATATCCTGACCACATACCATCTAATTTCTTTTCTATTTCTATTTAGACTTTTACAATGGTTCACTTCAATTGGGGTACTGTTCAATCAATTTTATTTTTTTTACATCTCCGCACAAGAGAGGGAGAGTAAAACGAACTAGTGATCTCTGTTCTATTAAGCGGAGTCTTAACTAATTGAATTAACTCTTTGAAACGTACTGTTCAGTGATACGAACTGGTGATCTCTGCTCTATTAAGCGGAGTTCTAACCAATTGAGTTAACTCTTTGAGACATACTGTTCAATCAATTATTGCTAAATCTTTTACAGTTTTTAGACCATTCTGAATTTAATTATTTTTAAAATATTATTGGATTTGTTACTACAACTTTTTTAATATTAAGTTTCTTAACATTTATATCAACCATTATAAAACAATTTGTGTAACACGTATTTGCATAAAAAAACTTAACAATATATATATTCAGAGAAACAAATTTTATTGCTAATGCTAAAGCTAAAAATACATGGTAGTTACAATAGGAAGATCATTGCAAAAATTAAAATATTTAGAAGATATTTCAAATAATATGGTTGTTACTTGTTAGTAGTTAGACAGAAATCAATATAACTTTCTTTAATTTTTTTTTTTTTTTAAAACTAAAAGAAATTTTGGGCCAAAAGGGATATACAAATTCGGAATTGACAGTTTTTTTATCCAAGATTCGGGATGACCGAACAAGACAAATTCTAGCCCATTTCATAATGATGTTATGGGCTGGGCTGGTCCAGATACAAGATAAGCTAACAAACCACCTAGTTAGCATACAACCCAAGCTGACGAACAAATTATACGAGAGCCGACAAAATAAAAATATGTTTCATCAGTTATTGTTTAGTAGGAAAATTCTTAAAATTAATAGATAAATAAATTTTAAATTTTTTTGAAAAACCTTAGAGTACATCATGGGCAAGTCAAAATCATATTGTTGTGACCAAAGATGTGTAGTTGAAATATTTAAGAAAGAGGAAATAAAAAGTTTTTTTTTTTTAGTAAAATAATGGTAAGAAAAACAAAAATATTACCATATATTTAAGATAACATTTTTGGTTGCCTTGATTTAGGGATCACTTAAAGAGTGTGTTGTAATAATAAATTTTTTAAAAAATAAATAAAATTTAAAATGCTGTTGCTAATATTATAAACCACACAAATTTACTTGAGAGAAATCAAAACATAAAGATTAATTTGACAAATTAAATTAAATAATTGGCGAGTTGCACAATACATTTGGACTTTAAGGTGATAATCTTAGAGGATTAACCTTTCATCTTTAAGTTTTAGTTTTGAATTTAAAAATAAATTTTGAAGCATTAAAAATGAGTTTTGAGGCGGGTCACACTAGACTCACAGCATCGTGGGTCTAGCCGGCCACGTGGTGTTTTTGTTATTTTTTCATTTTGATTTTGTGGGTTTGTTTTTACTTCTAATTTTTTATATTTTTTTTAAATTGATGATCTGTCACATGCTGATTGAATGCTGTAAAATATATTTGGCACTAAACAAAAAAGCTACACGTCATATCATCTCCTAAAACTTCCATAAAAATCTGGTTGGAAAGCGTGCCGAATCATTCATCAATGCGTCAGCTCAACGAACTCTCTCATTCAAACACACTGGCCACACGGCAATAAAACGCCGTAGTACTGATCGTTGCAATCCTCATCACATGTTTTCCGAGTCAAGAAGAATTACACGTCCCGAAGAGCGAGCTAGCAAGAGACTAAGCTATGGCCGATTCCAACAACCAGCTCAAGTCCGACGCCTTGCTGGAGCAGATGAAGCAACACCTGGCCTCCGATGCCGGCAAGGAGCTCACCAAGAAGATCAACCTCGTCTATCAGTTCAACATCGCTCCTAAGGTACACCATTTCTCGCTCACACCCAATTTTACGTGTATTCTCTCATATACACTCAATCTAATCCAGGCTGACTTCTGAATTGTAGAAAATCGGATTCGATGAGGTGATCTACACCGTTGATCTGAAGAAGGGCGAGGTCTGCAAAGGTTAGGGCCTCAGGCTTCTAATTTTCTCATCTTGCTTCGTTTTTGTTCTAATTCTGTTCATTTAGTAATAGCAATTATCGATCCATTACCAAATTGCGACGAGTACGGATCGCATTGAAAGTTGAATCACTTTCCTGTGTAATTAGTTGTTGTAATTGCTCCAAATTCAGTAGTTAGCGGGCAAATTCAAATGTTGTGTCTAAGAAAGAACGGAATTATTGAATTTCTAAGGTGTTTGGCCTACCTTTTTTGTCGCTATGATGGTTCGTAAAATAGCTGGAGGATTCGAGGTTAGGAATCAAATGCTGTAATTCTCAAGTATGTATTGCATTCTACTCTGATTTGCACACAATCTGTCATGGAACCTCGTTGGTTTAATTGGGAAATTTTCTGTGCCTTAGTCCATAGAGTGGAGGCTATTGAGAGGATGTGCGAACTCTGTAATCTTCATATTTGGTAGTGGGTTTCTTATTGTTGTGCTAATTGTTAAAGCATTAGTCAAATGATTAAATTTACATTTTCTATTGGTTTAAACTTTTGGAATAATTAAATGATTTAATATAGTATAAGAACAGAAGTCTTGAGTTTGACAGTTTACTTTAGTTTTAGTTAAATATTTCACATGTTTCAGCATGTAAATTTTGGTGTTTTTGTATTTTTATTATGTTTTCTCAATTTTATTTTGTTATTATGTTTAATATGCTATGCAAAAAAATAATTATTAATCGCTGGCGTCATTTCTGCGCAATATTTGTCGGCAAACTGTATATGAACTGTAATTCATAAAAACGTTTGCGTATTTCATTTTGTTAGAACAATTCAAAAATCATGTAAACACTATGTTTTTGGTTATATGCCGCTCCATCTTGAAGTTTTGTTAATTATAGGGCCATACGAGGGAGGAAAGCCCGATGCCACCTTTTCCTTCAAGGATGAGGATTTTGTTAAGGTTGCCTTGGGGAAGATGAATCCTCAAATTGCTTTCATGAGGTGCAAACTTGCTGCTGCATTCTAAATCTTTCTGCTATCACTTCCCCATCGTTTTTGTTTACATGTTGACATTGTTTTTGTGATATCTAATGAGTGCAGGGGTGCAATGAAGATTAAGGGCAGTCTGAGTGCAGCACAGAAATTCACTCCTGACATTTTCCCGAAGCCTTCAAAGATGTGAGCTGAAATGTTGGGGGGTTAATTACATTAGGCTTCCTTCCATTATCTCTATGAAACGGTAGAGCTTTAGACTGAAGTCTTTTATCAATATCTGTCTTCAATATATTGCATAATCTTTCTTGTGTAGTAGTAGTATGGTGTGAATCAGGAAGCTTTTCATTCCTGATGGACCTTGAAATACAAAGATGCAAATTCTTCTTTGCCGGCCAATTTGGACGTGCTTGTTTCTTAAATTCAATCCATGTGAATTGTTGATTTGTCTAATAAAGTGTATTGCACTCGTTAATGTCCTTTTGGGATTTTAACTTTGTCTAGTTGTCAACTACCTAAATGTTCCCTGAGAGACTGTGCCCGGCCACCTTAATTACGGCTTCTGCAGAAATCTCTAATGTTATGCAGGTGTCACATGTATAGTTATCTTGGTCTAGAGGTTGGAAGTGAATTAGGCTCATTTGCTACTGTTTTTTATTACTGCTTTTTGCTTTTTAGCAAAAAAGTCACTCAACATATAGAACATTCATAAAACACTCAAACCTTTTACCTTTAGCCCATCCCTTTACAAACCTGTCTGGAGCCTGAAAAATTCATGGCTGGCCATAGCCGGCGATACTGATTAGCCGGACTACATACACGATCAAGTGAAGTTTTCAACTTTTGGCTATAACCTCTGAAAGCCTTCCTTTAGGAAATATAGTTCCATCATGATTAATCAAGATCATCTCGTACTTTTACCTGAATCATTACCCAGTGCTAACTTCCTGATCTCCCTGAAGTTATCACCATTTGTTGGGACTAGGCCCGGGCAAATTAACCGCCTACCGATTGATAGCCGACCAACTTCTACCAACACCGCCTAACCAATGGGTTGTAGGCAGAACAAATTTTTTTTTTTCCCCGACAAATTCGGTTCGGTAGGCAAAATAAAATTTTTTAACCAAATTGACTTTACCGACTGACTTCACCGAAATTTTTCAATTTTTACACATACCGACTTTACCAACCGCTATTCAGTATTAAAAAAAAAAAAAAAAAAACAAACAAACAAACAAACTTGGCGGAAAAAGTTTACTACTTCTATCGCCTCTCCATACCCAAGCCCATAAAGCAAGCCATCTCTCCATCAAGGAGAAGCCAGCCGGGTCAATGCTAGGATCGATCTTTTCCCCGAATACACCAAGAATCTTGATTTGCTTGTTAGTTTTAGGATCTCCACGGTTGATTCATCAGTATGATATGTACTACATTAGCATAACTCTGATTGACTATGAAAATAAGTACACACCATTGGAAAAGACTTGCCAGATTAGGGATTTTAGACGTAAAATATTCTGGTACAACCCTCCTTTATGAAATTGTTCATTTCATTCTTAAGGTGAACTCTTAAAGTAGCCTTCTGCTGAGTTAGGAGCCCGAAATCTATTTGACTTGTAATCCGGACTCAACCTAGGCGACTACCTTGTTAAACAAATACTCGATTACTGTCCGTTGGAACTTAAGATAAGAGGAAAGTGGTCAGTTGCAGAAGATAAATCATAAGATCTTACCTTCATGCAACCCTTCAACCAGCGCAGAGGTGCAGGTAGATCGAAAGTTTCATCTTGTGGGATTTTCCTTAAGATCAACATAGACCAATCATGCCTGGGATAATTCACTGATTTTACCGACTTTAAAAAAAAAAAAAAATTATACCGACATCAACCGATGCCCAACCCTAGTTGAGACAGATGTTTCTGAAATGTAACTGTTGATTGAGATGGCTATACTCGTGAATTGATCCTGCTAGCAAGTTTTTCATACAGGTCTCATACTTGGCCATCATCTGTCAGCAATGAATTGGGATCTCTCTTGCACTAACATGTAATTGCCTCTTCTCAGTGCAATAAGATAGGTAATTGAGAGGCTTCATAGAATTTACATATTCAAACAGGTTTCATGCTACTCGAGTTGTTTGGACATGTGAGCTTTATTAGAGGCAGTGGCAGAGCCAGACAATTTATGTTGGGGGTGCTGCAAAAAATTTTTTGGCGTCCTAAAAATTTTTTCCACCCTAAAAATTTGGTAATTTGCACAATATATGCGTCACAAAAAAATATCTATAAAAGTTCATAAATATGTGCTCAAATTGATATATTAGATATGTAACATGTTGACACTGTATCAAAAAAACAGGAATTAAAATATATATATAATTATCAAGTATCGAATCTAAATCGAAGCTCTTAGCAATTTTCCTTTCAATATAGAGAATTAAACTACTTGCAAGAAAATTATCCTTCATTTTGCTACGAAATCGCGTTTTAACAATTAAAAAAAAAATTTGTTGTACCTGTTGGTGATCTTTAAAATTATGATGTGATCATTCACTTCTAATTATCAATTGAATGATCACATCATTTTGCAAGCATATTATAACCAAATTAGTAAAATAGACGAGTTGGGTTACTTCAAGAAGCATCCAGCAAAAAAAAAAAAAAGCTTTGGGGGTTCCACGGCACCCCCAAAGCCTAAAGTGGCTCCGCCACTAATTAGAGGCCTCTACAAGAAATTGGAGTCACTCCTGATCAATAATGTGAAGAAATTCATAATTAACTAGACAAATAAGATAAAAGCGAAAATAATAAAATAACACAAAAATTTATGTGATTCGGTCAATGACGTACGTTCACAGGATAAAGCTCAAATGGTCACATTATACTCTTATTTCTTGTTATCATTTTTTTTTTACATGTTCATACAAGGGAAGAGGGGGTGGTGGGGGGGGAGGGGGGAGGGGAATTTGAACTAGTGATTTTCGTTTCATGAGGCTTGGTGCACAGTTGATTGAGTTACCCATTTGAGACTCTTGTTATCATTTATAATAGGAATAAATGCAAAATTGGTCCATGTGATTGGCCTAAATTACAAATCACTCTTTGTATTATAAAAAATAATTTATTGGTCCTCATGATAGGCCAAAATAACAGTTTAATCCCTGAAATTCATTTTCATGCTCTAAAGACAAACGCTAGTTTTATAAAAATAGTAACCCAATTTTCTTCAACTTAATTTGAAGGAAAACTTTGTCACAATTTATTAACTTGATGTTTTTATTTATTTTTCAATGGTTATAAGATGCGATCGTTAAATTCTTGCAAAATGCTTCCAAATCATGGCAAGAAAGATGAAAATGAGAGGGTTATATGCACAAAAGTAAAATTTTGGGATAAAAGAGATTATGTTAATTTAATGAAGCAACATGACTTGAAGTGATGACTGATGTGTAATCTTGGCTGGTATCCTAAAATGATGTGAAAAATCTTAATTGAAATGCCCCAAGTTCTAAAGGTAGAGCGATTGGGAGCAATTGTAACATAATGATATTAAAAAAAAAAATTATTCAATAATCTCATATAAAATAAAAATTACACAGTTTAAGCTTATCCTAAGCGGTCTAATCAATAAAAATGAAATCTCAAATACTTCTACTGCTACTACTTATGCTAGTCCACAAAACAATATGTCTAAGTATCCCACCGGTACCCTTTTCCTCATTACTACAATATATAGAGTAATCTGAAAAATATGTATAGGGAGAATGAGTGAGTTAGACAACTCAGTAAGTAGTCACAACACTAAATGCTATAAAATATGTTATGCATATTTTTATGTCATAATCTCTGTCATGCACAATAATAATTTATGTAGAATAATATAATTAAATAAAGCATGATAATTTAAAAATAAGTAAACAGCACTTTCTTTTTACTTTTCTTGCAATATGGTTGTTTTACCCCTTGACTCGACACCGCAAGTTTACCATGAGCAACGCATATTGGCTTGTCCTGAATGACCTATATGTTCATCCTGTTATCACAGGGGAGAGCTACCAGGTTGAAAACTTCCCCTAAGTGAAGGCCATCCGGCCGGTAGTACACACTTTCTCGTAACCGTCCTTCGATGTGTTTGCCATCCTACCCTATGCGGTACCGATCGTGACTACAATCATGCATTGGGGTTAAACATTTATGAACATGAATTCAGGTGTAACATTTCATATAATCTTGTAAGCTCATCTATATTTGTATAACATATCATGTAACCTTTATGAGTTCTTTCATTTATAATCGCATTCATGCATAACTCATAAAAATGAGATAATTGTAAAACGTAAAATTCTTAAACCATAACATATGATTGAATAAAACTTTGCATTAAAAATATGAAATGAAGTGCAATTGAAAATCGTGTAAGTGAATTCTTTATAAAATCTCCAACATTTTATGTTCCAAATATTTATAATAAAATATGTTGAGGTTTTTGGTGTTATGTCCCCTTACCTGGCATTGCATGTCCTTAATTTGATTATGCATTCAACTCACAATTCCTACAACGGAGGTAAAATTTACCTTAATCATCAATTCATTTTAGCAAAAAACATTACAGTAACATCAAACCCCACCATGCGTGATTTATATATCTTCCATAAATTATAATAATCAACTCCACTAAAGCCTTATTCTAATCAATTGTCTTACACTAAATCACACATGGTTCTAATATTCTTATTACTATATAATCATCTGATGTAGTGACCCAAATAATTAACTAGGCATAAGTGGCTTAGTTAGGGGATGAATTTGGGCTTTGGGTCACTAAAACCTTTTAAGGGGTAATCTGGACTGTAGTGCGAACATACGCTAGGTCAGGCGGATGTACGCTGCTGTTTTTAGTGTAGACGAATGGTGGGGACCACCAGACGTACGCTCTGCAAACTGTATAGCGGGACATACGTGAGACCACCAGATGTATGCTACTTTTTGAAATACCCCGTGGTTAATACCTGGATGTACGAGGCAACCTTTGGACCGTTGGGCAAGAATCACCGGACGTATGCTACCTTTGGACGAATGTCTGCTGCTTTTCAGGGAATTGGTGGTAGCCATCTCCTATAAATAGCACCCTACCCCCTTTCGTTTCTCACGCTCTTCAGACGCCTCCAGGCTGCCAGTGTGAGTTTGTGAGTGTTTTGTGAGAGTGTGTGAGGTGTTTATGTGTTTCGGAGTTTTTGTGAGGGGAAATTCTTGCAGTTTTGCTTCAAGGAGATAACGTTCAACTCTTTAGCTTTTTAATACGTCGTTATGCTGCTTGATTTCTAATTTGTTATAGATAGTTGTAGTGTTAGCTTAGTTGCATCTTAAATTTTGCTTAGGCTAGCGTTTCGTTAAGCTTAGCGTTGTTGCTTTGCATGGAGGTTCCAATCTGAGTTAGGAGGCCTTAGGAAGTCTGTGATAGCTTTAGGAGTCAGAGAATAGGCAGACAATGGAGAGAAAATGAGGTTCTCCCTGAAAGACGTCAAAGCGGACATACGGTCTCGTGACCGGACATACAGCTCATTGTGACACAGTGGACATACGGCCCTAAGCCGGATGTATGGCCAGAGTGTGACAAAGAAACCCTATTTTCAACAGCCATCCCATAACTCACGTTGTCCTTGCTTTGGAGTTATTTTGGTAGAAATATGACTAATAGAAAGTTTTTCACATATTGGAAAACCTGGATCGGTTGGAGTACTTAGAGATACTTTTTGACCTAGGTGAGTTTTAACTCACATAATGCTTAATGTTACTTTTTTTATGTACTGCACATCTATTTTGTGTACCAAGAAAACATGCATATTTTACAACTCTCACTGTATACTTGTTGTACGTGAACTCTAGCATTTTGAAAAAAATGTTGTGCTGAATATGTTAATAAAGTGGGACTTGTAAAAGACACGTACATGTAAAATACAGATAAGATAATCTGCCTCGTATGACATAGTACACCGGTACGTACGGTAGTAATGGTCATAGGCTTGTTATACATGTTAGCTTTATGGTCAAAAATATGTGTTCTATGAAAGCTTTGGATCCATTGGTTTCGTGATCATAGTGTAGCCATTCCCAATGGCCTGGTCATTATAGGACGGACGTCATTAGCGGTGTAGGCCACCCGAGGTCGAACTCGGTTGTACCGCTAGTGTTATGTACGGTATGTTGTGCAATGGCTGGGGCACTGGCATTGTACTATAGGTCCCTCAGGACAGCGTCAACCTTACTGAAAATTGGTAATATCTCGAGTAAACCACACTGTTGAACTATGACTATTGTTTACATCATATGCATATACTACATATATATATATATGTATATATATCACTCATATTATAAACTGTTTATGATGGAACTGTCATTTTCTTATTATAAACATGTAAGTTCATTACTAAATTGGCATGGACATTATCTGTGTTAAAAATTACTAAGTCTTAAAATTACCATTTTATTTATGTCTTTCCCCCATCATTACGAATAATTGCGCGGTTTAGCTACACTAGACGAAGATGCTGTCGGAGCTTACTTGGGTGATCACTCAAGATCTGATATAAGTGATATTTGAGAATATGGATCCCGTTTGGCTTAGAACTATGTGGGAGGACGGATGCACTGCTCATGATGATATGATTGAGATTTTGATTTCATTAGCTCTTCTTAAGCTTAAGTCTAGGCTGTGATCTGTTGATCTTTTGAGATAATGATGTTATATTTTTAATTGGGTCTTTACTACTACTTGATGGTGGTCTGATGACCAGTACATTGGTGATTATCTATGTAATGTCATTGATGTTGTTATTTTTTCATCTGGTGTATGTTGTGTGATGCTTCATTACTATCTTTTGTTCACATAGTCTTAGTAAAGTCTTCCGCTGCTGTTTTCTCGTTACGACGAGGAAGGTGTAATTCCCTGAGGTCTTATTCTGCGAGGGACATGATTGGGATGGCGCACCGTGGGATCAATTACTAGTTAATTGATTTGTCCATCGGGGTCATCACATTCGACTACAATCAATAGCCTAAGAAATTCATCTAGCCATATTAATACTCTCCTCCTAAACCATTTAATTTAGCAACTTACTTCCAATATTAAAATCTTAGAAACATTTACAACAATCACTTTAATTATAACTAATCCCTTCAAATAGCAATTTAAGTGTTCATATACTAAAACCCCAATTTAATTCTAAAAATTTAGCTAAAAATACCATAAACAATTTGAAAATATTACCTTGGAGTTCTCATATTTTTCTTTCCTCTTTCTCCCCTTCCTTTCTCTTTTTTCCTCTTTCTTTCTCTTCTCTCTTTCCTTTCTTTTCTTCTCTTTTCTCTTCTCTCTTCTTTTCTCCTATCTTTCCTTTCTTTTCTTCCTTTTTTTTTTTTTTCTTCTCTTCTCTTTCTCACGCTTACTTGAGCTGTGAGCAAATGGGGGAAGACTTGGTCCCCTTTAAAAAAAGTAAAAGCTGGCTGCATGTGGGTCATTTGTCCCACATGCACTCTACCCAGCTGTTGTCAAGTAAACTTGACACCTTAGCTGCCCAGGTGTTAAATGAGAAGGCAATGGAAGCATGTTGGGTAACATGTGTAACCCTAGGTGTCAATCAAGTGGCTTATTATGCATGCTTGATGCTTACATCTTAGCACTTAGATTCTTGGCATGAACCTATCAAGATGAAATCAATAAATTTTATAATTAATCCTCAATAAGCCTAAACCTTTTGACTACTACATACCCAAAAATTGTGGCCTATGGGCATCATTAACCCATCCAAATAATTTTCCAAATTACAAGTGCTTTAACTACCTGATAGCTTGACCTATTAAATTTCGAAAAATCAAAAAAAATTTAGTTTAACTCCAAATGACACGAAATTTGTCTTAAAATTTTCCTCATTCAAAGAATCACAATTTATCCAAAAATCATAGCAACCCATAACTTTTTGATACCTCAAAAGTCCCTCAAAATTTAATGCCTCTGCTTGACTGAAATTATTGTTTTGACACTTACATATTCTAAAAATCATAATTCCTTCTATAAGCGTTCAAAAATCATGAAACTACTTTTAAAATATTCATTTATCATCATTCTACAAGGTCTTAAAACATTTTTATTTAAGGTCACTCATTGAATTTTTGGCGTCGAAAACAATATGTCTTTTCTTTCAATAATCCACTAAATTTCTAACTAGCAATTTACATAATCTTTCACATTAAGAATATTTACTTATAAAATTGCAAATCCCCATTATTCTTGATATTAAAAGGTCACCTTTATTCTAGAGTATAAATTTCAGGGTATTACATTAATTGTCATTTTTAAAGTCAAAAATTAATAATAGTACGTGTCGTATTTTTATTGGGTATGACGGGAAATTGATTTCAAGAAGTAAACTCTTATTTTGGCCTACCTTGAGGACTTATAAGTTTTTTTTTTTTTTTATATTACATGGGAATGATTTGTAATTTAGGCAAACTTAAGGACCTATAAATTATTTTTTATACCACATAGAGTCATTTGTAATTTAGGCAAACTACAATTTTGTATTTATTTCTTTATAATATAAAATGCTTTATTTATAAAGCTTACACATAAACATATTCTTAATCAAATCCCTTAATTTAAGGTGATCACATCATAATTAAATTCTTAAAATTAGGCTAATTTAATCATCATCAAATTCCTAACTTTAGAATGATTCAAATATTCTGGAACATAACATGCATTTCTCGAAAAAAAAAAGAAAAAAAAAAAAAAAGCATTCTTCATTCTTTTGAGATTAGGAACAACAGTTACCGCAAATTGGAGTAATTCTAGGCGGCCATCCAGGGTCCATCTGGCGTCCATCCCTGGCTCACGTGGCGTGGTCCACGTCAGGCCAAAAAAAAAAAAAAAGAATTTTTTTGGCTTCCAGAAACGCTATAGCTTGCCTATTTTGGTTTCATTTCCCCCCATCCCGCTCATTTCCCCCCTCCCCTCCCGCTCATTTCTCTCTCAGACCCGGCGACGCCCAGCAGATCCGGCCGAACACCACCCGCGGGTCGTCGCCTCTCCCTCTCCCTCTCCCCCTCCGTCGCGCCTCTCTCTCTCACCCTACGTCGCGCCTCTCTCTCTCCCCCTCCGTCGCGTCTCTCTCTCTCTCACTCCAGTGAGAGATCTCCGGCGTGGGACGAAAAGAACGCTGTTCTCCGGCGACCCAAGGCGTCTTGTTATCCGGCGACCCAAACGGTAATACGTGTTTTTCAGTCTGGTTTTTTTTTTTTTTTTTTTCATTTTATTTGGGTATATGGGTGAGAGGGAATTATTGTGGGGTTTGTGATGTTTTGGTGCTTGGTTTTCTCAGGGAGTAATCGTACTGCGGATCTCGCCATGGCCAAAACCTCGTTCAAGATCGAACATCCATTGGGTGTGGAGTTCATACTTGTGAGGATGGGAGCCAGTATGTTGGGGAATTCAAGTGGGGTGTTAAACATGGGCTTGGTCGTTACCATTTCAGGTAAATGTTTGTGATTTTGTGGTGGGTTTTGTGAATGATTGTTTGAAGTTTTGAAAATATGTAAAATCTTGGTGAAAAGGGCTTAATGATTTAGTTTTTTTTTTGCTCTGTTTCAATCAGCCGCTCCTCGTTCACGACCGGAGAGCGCCTTCAATTACAACCAACATCGTACTCTCCCTCTCCCTCGCTTACACATATTGATTTGCTGCTACGTGTATGTGATGCATAGCATATATGTTAATTGACATTTTTATTGTTTTGTTGGAAAATAAATCTCTAGACAATCTTCCGGGTTCCTGGGTTTTAAAATCTAGAATTTGATTTTCTTCAATTTGTATAAATTTTGAAGCAAACGATATGTTTGTTTCCTCGGAAAATGGTTGCCAACAAGTTTTCCGTGAAAATAGAAAAAGGAAATCTAAAGAACAAGTGCAATGAAATGTGTCTTAGATGCACCATAGTGCATTGTTGATTGGTTTTGCCCATTTGGTGAAATTAGGTACGTTGTGGGATTTCTTGCTAAAAGCCCATTATGACCCATTTCCTTTTTTTGTTTGATTTTTAAGGTGAATGTGCATGCAGTTATTTATATGTTGAATGTGCGTGTCTTTTTGCATGTGGTTGATTCTCTAGGAATGTTCTTGGGGTGTAAAAGTTCAGCAGGCGCTTTGGTTTATAGCATTGCAAAAATTGGAAGTGTAGTTGATTCTTTGGCGATAAAGGCAGGGCTTTGGTTGGTATTTAGGTGTGGTTATGTGCGTGGATCAGTTCATGTTGCAAATGTGATGTTGTGTATCGTTCAGTTTGCTAAGGAGTAGGCAGTTTATGGCTGACATCATTATGAATTTGTGACAATCTCGCAATTGGCAGTAAAGGATTTTGCAGCCAACAAATTTGTGGAACTAAGTGCGATAATACTACATATTCCTAATTACTCATGTAGCTAACATATAGTATGGCTAACACTTGATTGCACTAAAAAGATCTAAATCTTTACCCTCCATCTGGTTCTTCATTCTTCATTCAAATTACATACATATGCATTTTGGTTTTGGATCTAAATCTTTATGTTGATGCATTTGATTTGGTGCAGACCAAGAGAACGAAGAAGGCTGGCATTGTT
>CM017327.1:35676325-35720002 GCA_006937295.1 Carpinus fangiana | reverse complement strand
GCGGTTAGCGGTTAGTGGATTTTGTAAAACCGCCTAACCGCTAACCGCCTTTTTTAAAATATAATATATATTTATATTATCTATATATTTCATATAATAAATAACAATAAGTTATTGTAGCCTAGTGGTTATTGTGCACCTATTTTACTTAGGAGTCCTGATTTTGATTTTCCCCACCTTATTTTTATTATTTATATAATATAGAAGTGCAAAACGACGTAGTTTTGCACTTCTATATATTCATTTCTTTCTAACCCAAAACGATAATTTTGTTGTAATTTTATTCGTATGTTATATGTTGTAGAAGGTGAACAACCAAATTTTGGTATAATGGTCCAACATATAATGCTCACTTTAAACTAACAATTTTTAATGCTAAAATGGCCATGATAGAGGAAAAAAAATGTTTAAAGTGAGCAAAACAATGGTTTAAAGTGAGCCCAAAACCGGCAAAAAAAAAAATCTAATAAAAAGCGGTTAGTAGAAAAAGCGGTTAACCGCATCCGGTTAACCGCTAACCGGACGGTTAACCGCTAGCGGTTAGCGGATGCGGTTAATAGATTCTACTAACCGCCTAGACGGTTAGCGGTTAGTGGCGGTTAGCGGTTTTAGTCACTAACCGCTAACCGCAACCGCTATTTCACTCCTATAAGTGTCCATCTCTTTCGCACGCGTGTTTGAATGGGTGACAGCTGCTATTTGTCTGATGTTCCAGGTTATTTGGATCAGGAATATCTAAGGTGCCTTAGAATCCGTACTATTTTCGGTTTGATAGTGTGAAAGCCCACGTTAGTCTAATAATATTCCTAAGACCAGACGTGAAACTTTGACTTTGATATGTCAGGCATTCACATTTATAGCTAATGTCAGGCATTCTGAGCTGGCTATAGTGATAAAGAAATAAAAGAAACAAAAAAAATTATAAAAAAAGTATTCTTTTATTCCTGATTTTTTAAAAATAGATATATATATAACATTAATATTTTTTTTTTGACATGTCTGCATATATAATATATATTAATATATAATATTAATATTTTAAAGAGTGTTATATGTATATATATATTTTGGTTTGTTGATATTTTTAACTAGTTATTCATGGGGGATCTTTACCCATCCAAATCAAGTAGTTCGCAATGCTTGTAGATCATTAGAGGAATTTAGGAAAGCCAACGAAGCTGTAACTGAAAATGAAGAAATCTCTAGGCCTCTCCAATGCATCACTTGGCAGCCACCCTCAAGACATTTGATCAAAGTGAATTGAGACGCTGCTGTATCTAAAGAAAAAGGATGTGTGGGGGTGAGAATTATTGCTAGAAATTTTATGGGAAGGGTATGTACAGCACAAAGTCTTATGGTTGGGCAAATTCTGGATTCAGCTGCCGCTGAAGCGATGGCCAGTGTTTATTCTATGATGATGGGATGAGAGCTCAGTTGTGAGGGAGTTATATTGGAAGGAGACGCCCAACTAATCGTAAAGGCAATAAATATGATGACTCCTTGCAGAGGCAAATATGGCCATTTTTATTGAAAACATACAGGTTGGCATTCGAATGAGGGGCAACATGAGCGTAATCCACACTCCAAGGGAAGACAATTACGCAGCACACGGGTTGATACAACATGCTACCAAATATGTCGTAGATTCTGTATGGAGGGTATCTATGGTATTGTAAGGAGGGAGGAAGTTATTCCCCTTCCATGAATGTATTTGTTCTTTTGAGATTTTTTGAATAAGAATCCCACGTTTTCTCTTTTAAAAAAAAAAAAAAAAAAAGTCATTAAAAACGCGGTCTTAAGAGTAGTCTCCTTTGGTCTTTCTCCATTTCATTCCTTGTATTTTACGCCTAGATTTTTGGTATTTTTCCCATTTGATTTCTCTTTACCGTCCAATTGACGTCTAGAGCGTCAAACACGCACCTTGCGAAACTTCAAACCAGACAACGATGCCTATAAAGGGGAACAGAAGTAGTACCCAGTTCCGAAATCATCAACGCCATGAATCTTCTAACTCGGCTCTGCTTCCTTGGCCTCTTCATTTCTCTATCACCCTCCACGGCGGCCCCGGACATACTATTTCAGGCATGGCTGGCAACCCATTTACTGTCTCTCTCTCTCTCTCTCTCTCTCTCGTATATGCATAATGGAACTAATTGTTCAAGATGATGATATGACAGGGGTTCAATTGGGAATCAAGCAGTAAAGGTGGATGGTACAACTCACTGAAGGGCTCTGTTCCTGATCTCGCTAGTGCCGGAATCACTCATGTCTGGCTTCCTCCCGCTTCTCAATCTGCCGATCCCCAGGGCCAGGGTATCTCTAATTTCTTGTTCTGCAGGCGAATTTCGTATTCAATCACATATTATATAACAAGTTACCCATGATGGCAGTTTTCTCTTATCTGATTTTTTAGCTAGTATCTTGAGTTAGGCCTGGCAATTGCTCCCCGGGGTATCTCTAATTCCTTGTTCTGCAGGCTCATTTCGTATTCAATCACGTATTATATAACAACTGAACCATGATCTAGTTTTCTAGCTACTATCTGGATATAGCGTCACAACGTGAATCTGAAATGAAACCAACACAAAATTAAGTGGTTAGGATTGATGGATTGATATGTTTAATTAAATTGGTAGGGTTAAGGTTGACTTATATAGTGTTAACACATATGGTTCGACACGACTCAAACCCAGCATTTAATGTTGTTAATTTTTGACACAATCTGCTAACTTGACACGAACCCAACATTAAATTAGTAGGCTAGTGTTGAGGGTTTGACTTATTTAACTAATTGTAAGTTAGAGTGATCGATATATTCTTATATCAATGCCTCGATACAATTTAAACCTAACGTGCGAACACGAATTACCACCCCTATCTTGAATAAGTCTTCCAAATTTGACTTGGCTGGTTATGTTAATTGCGTTTTAATATACTTTTTGTTCCATAATACACCGGATTGAAGCCAATTGAGGGCCAATTTGAGTCAATATGTGAAGAAAGTGTTAATAAATAATTAAATTTATTATTTTATGTTAAGATTTTGAGATATTCGGTGATTTAAGGTGTATTATCCCATGTTTGGTTTTGATAACAAAACAGCCTTAATGTCAATGTATGTCTCTCCTTGTTTTATTCCAGGATACTTGCCTGGAAGGCTATATGATCTCGATGCCTCAAAATATGGTTCAAAGGATGAATTGAAGTCACTGATTGCAGATCTCCATCAGAATGGAATTAAAGCCATTGCTGACATAGTGATAAACCACAGAACTGCGGAGAGAAAAGATGATAGAGGAATTTGGAGCATCTTTGAAGGTGGAACCTCGGATGGACGTCTCGATTGGGGGCCACACTTCATTTGCAAGGATGACACTGACTACTCTGATGGCACTGGGAATCTTGACAGCGGAGAACCTTATGGCCCTGCGCCTGACATCGATCATCTTAATCCACAGGTGCAGACAGAGTTGTCTGAATGGATGAATTGGCTGAAGACTGAAATTGGATTTGATGGGTGGCGATTTGATTTTGTGAAGGGGTACGCCCCAAGTATTACAAAAATTTACATGGATCAAACTAAGCCAGCTTTTGCAGTTGGGGAGAAATGGGATGATCTTAATTTAGGAGATGCTAATGGGCACCGTGGTGCTCTAGCTGATTGGGTACAGGCTGCTGGTGGTGCTGTCCATGCATTTGATTTCACGACCAAAGGGGTTCTTCAAGCAGCTGTGAACGGGGAACTCGGGCGATTAAAAGACTCTAATGGAAAGCCACCAGGGTTGATTGGAATAAAGCCAGAAAATGCAGTGACATTTATTGACAATCATGACACTGGGTCTACTCAAAAGATTTGGCCATTCCCCTCCGATAAAGTCATGCAGGGATATGCTTACATTCTCACCCATCCTGGGACCCCAGCCATAGTAATTTCTGTCCTCCATCTTATTTGTTTATATAGTTTTAGTTATGATCCTAACTGCCTCACGTAGCTTAGTTGCAATATTAATTATGTGTATATGAGCCTATTTTCAAGGGTTTATATCATTTGGCATCAGAATTGCCACCAGGTCTTTAAGTGCAATCTTAACCATGTGTATATAAGTTATTAGACACTATTATTTTCAAAGTTGAGGTTTATATCAAATTTTCATTCTAAAGATGGCTAATAATCCCTCATATTATACTATTATTGTTGACTGGAAGAGATGGTCGTTGTATATGTTGTGCAGTTCTACGATCACTTCATGGAAGGGAGTCTAAAGGAGGAGATACGCAATTTGACTGCAATTAGGAGCAGAAATGGGATCAATGCCGGGAGCACGGTGAATATTATCGCGTCTGATGCTGACTTATATGTAGCTAAGATTGACGACGCGATCTTTATGAAGATTGGGCCAAGGTATGATGTTGGAAACCTTGTTCCCTCAGACTTCCACGTTGCCACCTCTGGCCAAGACTACGCTGTGTGGGAGAAAAAGTGATTTTGTATGGAATGAATGCCACAATGGTTCACGAGGCCTGTTGGTGATTCTAATAGATTTCTGTCAATGTTGACAACAATAAATTTCTCAGTGAAAAAAAATCATTGGGAGCTCTGTACCAAAAAAAATAAAAATAAAAGAAACAGTTCAAATGGGAGATTAGTGAAACTTTTATTTTGTCCATTGCTTCCAACGATTCCATTGAATTTCTCTTGCTTGAACACTCATCCTCAACAACGACCTAGAACCCTAATCTCAAGAACGCCGGCGCTCCACAAGTTCGAATCCTCCCTCCCCCTTCCCTTGTATGGACATGTCAAAAAAAAAAAAAACAAAAAAAATTATTTTTTAATATTTAATTAATTTTATTTTTTTATTTAAAAAATGCCCCCCATTGTCCAATCTTTTGGCTTCGCCACTAGGCCAAAATGCAACTGTTTGGTAGTTTGTGAGCTACTTTATCACTTTTGAAACTTCATGGGACTAAATCGTAAATGTCTGGTAGTTTGGGGGGCATTTTTATATTTTTCTCAAAATAATTTATAGGTCCTCATGATAGGCCAAAATAACAATTTACTCTTTGAAATTCATTTTCATGCTCTAAAGACAAACGCCAATTTTATAAAAATAATAACCCAATTTTCTTTAACTTAATTTGAAGGAAAACTTTGTCACAATTTATTAACTTTGATGTTTTTATTTATTTTTCAATGGTTATAAGATGTGAGTGATCGTCAAATTCTTGCAAAATGCTTCCAAATCATGGCAAGGAAGATGAAAATGAGAGAGAGTTTTATGCACAAAAGTAAAATTTTGGGATATAAGAGATTATGTATTTAATGAAGCATTATGACTTGAAGTGATGATTGATGTGTAATTTTGGCTGATGTCCTAAAATGATATGAAAAATCTTAATTGTCATTTTTAAAGTCAGAAATTAATAATAGCACGTGTCGCATTTTTATTGGGTATGACGGGAAATTGATTTCAAGAAGTAAACTTTTATTTTGGCCTATTTCGAGGACTTATAAATTATTTTTTATACCACATAGAATCATTTGTAATTTAGGCCAATCACATGGACCAATTTTGTATTTATTTCTTTATAATATAAAATACTCTATTTATAGAACTTACACATAAACATATTCTTAAGGGTTAAATACCTAATACCCCCTTGGGGTTTCATAACTTTATTTTTTTCCCCTTAGGATTTGATTTTTGTCACAGTGGGTCATTGTGGTTTTGATAAAGGACCAAATTAGTCCATCAGTTAATTAACCGTTAGTTAACTTAACGGAAGTTCAGTTACTGACATGTGGACCAATTAGAAGTTGACACAAATTAAAATATAATTAGAAGTTAACACATCATCAGTATTGACTGTATATTAAGCTGTCATCTAATTTTTATTTTTATTTTTTAAAAAAAAAAGATTACAAATTAAAATAGAACTGGGTTTATTTTGTTAATTAGCGTTTAAAACAAACAGATTACAAATTAAAATATAACTGGGTTTTATTTTGTTAATCATGGTTTAAAACAAATAAATTTAACATTTAAACATAAAAATCATTGGGTTAAGAAGTTCCAATCCAAAATCAAATCTAAAAGAAGAGGATTAAACTTCTAAACCACGAACCCCACNATCCATCTCTTTCGCATGCGTGTTTGAATGGGTGACCGCTGCAATTTGTCTAATTTTCCAGATTATTTGGATCAGGTATATCTAATGTGCCTTAGAATAGACCTCATATTCTAATGTCCCCAAAAGATAGTTCAATCAATTGGGACCACGTCTAATGAAACGAATGTCACTAGCTCGAATCCCCCTCTTGTGTGAACATGTCAAAAAGTAAAAATAAAAAGAATAGACGCCATATTTTCGTTTCATTTTGGTTATGTTTGCGAAGAGAATAGAATAGAATGGAACGGTACTGTTTAATAGACCCACCTCATTTTTTTAAAAAAATTCTTAAAATTAATCCCAACATTCTTACTTTTTACATCAAATCAATTACTTTTTATCACTTTTCAAATAAAAAAATAACTACAAAACAAAAATTTTCACTTTTTTATATAAAATATTTTTACTTTTTACTCTCATATCAATTAAACCTGCTACAGTTCTATTTCACTTCTAAATTCCATTCCATTCCATTTCCAAACATAGCCGTTATCTTATTGTGGGATTTCACAATTATTGTTGAGGATAAGGTGAAGATAAAATAGACGGTGGATGTTTTAGTCTACTATCCACTTATCACTTTGTCCATCCACTTACTAAAGTTTTTCATTTGTTCTTAATAATAAAATAGACTGAGTGCTGTATTCTACAGTCTCATTTCACTATGATGGGAGGTGAGTCCGGTGACATTTAGTGTTTGAAAATCTCTCCGTACTATTTTTGGTTTGATAGTGTGAAAAGCAAGGTCAATTGAGTCTAATAAGGTTTGATAGTGTGAAAGCCACGTCAACTGAGTCTAATAATGGGTCTGTTTGCAAACAGTACCATTCCCGAGTGGAATGGTATTGTTCATGTACCCACATCATTCATCAATTTTTTTAAAAAAAATTAATTTTAATATTTTTATTTTTTATATCAAATCAATCATTTTTTTTATCACTTTTAAAATAAAAAAATAATTATAAAACAAAATTTTTCATTTTTTTATATAAAATATTATTACTTTTTTCTTTCATATCAATTATATCTACTACAGTACTGTTCTACTTTTTATCTCGTACTATTTCCAAACATAGCCAATATTTGCTAATGTTGGGCATTCACATTTATAGCAAATGTCAGGCATTCTGAGCTAGCTATAGTGATAAAGAAACCAAAAAAATTATATAAAAAAAAATGTATTCTTTTATTCCTGGTTTTTTTTTTAATATAATATTAATATTTTAAAGAGTGTACACCTAATAAAGATCCAATTTCTTTCTTATTTTAGACTTAATTTATAGTTTAAAGCACTCTTTCTCCTCCACTAGCAATTTATTTATTTTTTAATAGTTGGCATTTAAAGGAAAAAGTTGAGTCTTTGTTGGACGTATGTTGTGCCATTAACATTTCTCTCTATATATATTGATTTGTTAATATTTTTAGAGATGTTATATAGCCACAACAAATACCTAACAAAGACCCAACTTCTCTCCTATTTTAGACTTAATTTCTAGTTTAAAGTACTCTCTCTCTTCCACTAGTAATTTATTTTTATTTTTTAATAGCTGACACTTAAAGGGAGAAGTTAGGTCTTTATTGGGTGTATGTTATGCCTTTAACATTTCTCATATTTTTAACCAGGGAACATGAAATAAAAGAGAGAGGAAAAAAAAAAAGAAAAGTCATTAACAAACGCATAAAATGATCTCTCCATTTTAAAATCTCTCAATTTCTTTTATTTAGTGTATTTTAAAAAATAATATATTTAATACACTACTTTTATTAAAAATTTTAAATAATACTACTCTTCAAAATATATTAAATAAAAAAAATAGAGAAATTTTAAAATAAAAAGGATCCTAATTCAACAAACGCAGCCTAGTCCCCTGACTCTGGAGCGTCCAACATTTAGGCAAAAGTGGGAGGAATAAAATGATCTTTTTTAATAAAAAGATATTAAAAAGACCATTTTACCCTCCCAATTTGTACTAACCGGATCCTCTCCATTTCTCCCATTCCGTCAAAAACACGCACCTTGCGAAACTTCAAACCAGACAACGATGCCTATAAAGGGAGACAGAAGTACCCAGTTCCGAAACCATCAACGCCATGAATCTTCTAACGGGGCTCTGCTTCCTCGGCCTCTTCATTTCTCTATCACCCTCCACGGCGGCCCCGGACATACTATTTCAGGCATGGCTGGCAACCCATTTATTGTCTCTCTCTCTCTCTCTCTCTCTCTGTGTCTCTCGTATATGCATAATGGAACTAATTATTCAAGATGATGATATGACAGGGGTTCAATTGGGAATCAAGCAGTAAAGGTGGATGGTACAACTCACTGAAGGGCTTTGTTCCTGATCTCGTTAGTGCCGGAATCACTCATGTCTGGCTTCCTCCCGCTTCCCAATCTGCCGCTGCCCAGGGTATCTCTAATTTCTTGTTCTGCTGGCGAATTTCGTATTCAATCACATATTATATAACAAGTTACCCATGATGGCAGTTTTCTCTTATCTGTTTTTTAGCTAGTATCTTGAGTTAGGCCCGGCAATTGCTCCCCGGGGTATCTCTAATTCCTTGTTCTGCAGGCTCATTTCGTATTCAATCACGTATTATATAACAACTGAACCATGATCTAGTTTTCTAGCTACTATCTGGATATAGCGTCACAAAATGAATCTGAAATGAAACCAACACAAAATTAAGTGGTTAGGATTGATGGATTGATCCGTTTAATTAAATTGGTAGGGTTAAGGTTTACCTAAATAGTGTTATACATATAGTTCGACACGACTCAAACCCGGCATTTAATGTTGTTAATTTTTGACACAATTTGCTAACTTGACACGAACCCTACATGAAATTAGTTATTGTTGAGAGGTTTGACTTATTTAACTAATTATAAGTTAGGGTGATCGATATATTCTTATATCAATGCCTCAATACAATTTAAACCTAACATGCGAACACGAATTACCACCCCTATCTTGAATAAGTCTTCCAAATTTGACTTGGCTGGTTATGTTAATTGCGTTTTAATATACTTTTTGTTCCATAATACACTGGAAGGAAGCTGATTGAGGGCCAATTTGAGTCAATACGTGAAGAAAGTGTTAATAAATAATTAAATTTATTATTTTCTGTTAAGCTTTTGAGATAATTGGTGATTTAAGGTGTATTATCCCATGTTTGGTTTTGATAACAAAACAACCTTAATGTCAATGCATGTCTCTCCTTGTTTTACTCCAGGATACTTGCCTGGAAGGCTATATGATCTCGATGCCTCGAAATATGGTTCAAAGGATGAACTGAAGTCACTGATTGCAGATCTCCATCAGAATGGAATTAAAGCCATTGCTGACATAGTGATAAACCACAGAACTGCTGAGAGGAAAGATGATAGAGGAATTTGGAGCATCTTTGAAGGTGGAACTTCGGATGGACGTCTCGACTGGGGGCCCCACTTCATTTGCAAGGATGACATTGCCTACTCTGATGGCACTGGGAATCTTGACAGCGGAGATCCTTATGACCCTGCGCCTGACATTGATCATCTTAATCCACAGGTACAGAGAGAGTTGTCTGATTGGATGAATTGGCTGAAGACTAAAATTGGATTTGATGGGTGGCGATTTGATTTTGTGAAGGGGTACGCCCCAAGTATTACAAAAATTTACATGGATCAAACTAAGCCAGCTTTTGCAGTTGGGGAGAAATGGGATGATCTTAATTTAGGAGATGCTAATGGGCACCGTGGTGCTCTAGCTGATTGGGTACAGGCTGCTGGTGGTGCTGTCCATGCATTTGATTTCACAACCAAAGGGGTTCTTCAAGCAGCTGTGAATGGGGAACTCGGGCGATTAAAAGACTCTAATGGAAAGCCACCAGGGTTGATTGGAATAAAGTCAAAAAATGCAGTGACATTTATTGACAATCATGACACTGGGTCTACTCAAAAGATTTGGCCATTCCCCTCTGATAAAGTCATGCAGGGATATGCTTACATTCTCACCCATCCTGGGACCCCAGCCATAGTAATTTCTGTCCCCCTCCTTATTTGTTTATATAGTTTTAGTTGTGATCCTAAGTCCTAACTACCTCACGTAGCTTAACTGCAATCTTAATTATGTGTATATGAGCCAGTTTTCAAGGGTTTATATCATTTGGTATTAGAATTGCCACCACATCCTTAAGTGCAATCTTAACCATGTGTATATAAGCCCTTTGATACTATTACTTTTAAAAATGAGTTATCAAATTTTCATTCTAAAGATGGTTAATAATCCCTCATATTATACTATTATTGTTGACTGGAAGAGATGGTTGTTGTATATGTTGTGCAGTTCTACGATCACTTCATTGAATGGGGTCTAAAGGAGGAGATACGCAATTTGACTGCAATTAGGAGAAGAAATGGGATCAATGCCGGGAGCACAGTGAATATTGTCGCGTCTGATGCTGACTTATATGTTGCTAAGATTGACGACGCGATCTTTATGAAGATTGGGCCAAGGTATGATGTTGGAAACCTTGTTCCCTCAAACTTCCACGTTGCCACCTCTGGCCAAGACTACGCTGTGTGGGAGAAAAAGAGGTTTTGTATGGAATGAATGCCACAATAGTTCACGAGGCCTGTTGGTGATTCTAATAGATTTCTGTCAATGTTGACAACAATAAATTATTGGGATCTCTGTACCAAAAAAAATAAAAATAAAAGAAACAGTTCAAATGGGAGATTAGTGAAACTTTTATTTTGTCCATTGCTTCCAACGATTCCATTGAATTTCTCTTGCTTGAACACTCGTCGTCAACAACGACCCAGAACCCTAATCTCAAGAACGCCGTCAAGCTCTACCTCCACGTCGGCGGAAACACACCAGGGGCTAAATGGGTCGTCTCCGATAAGCTCACTTCCTATTCTTTTGTCAAGACCTCTCAGATTGATGGTGACGAGGACGAGGACGAGGACGAAGACGGAGACGGAGACGGAGATTCTTGGTGGGTTCTGAGAGTCGGGTCCAAGATTAGGGTCAAGGTTTCCATGGAGGTGCAATTGAAGACCTTCGGCGATCAGCGTCGAGTTGATTTTGTGGCCAAAGGTGTTTGGGTGATGAAATTCTTTAGTGACGAGGAGTATAAAAGCTTTGTTTCAAAGTTTCAGGACTGTGTGTTTGAGAACACTAATGGGGTCGAGGCCATTGAAGAGAATAAGGTTAAAGTGTACGGGAAGGACTTTATTGGGTGGTTGAAGCCTGAAATTGCGGATGATTCGGTGTGGGAAGACACCGAAGATAGCTTCTCGAAGAGCCCGGGTTCGGAGATGCCGGTGAGAGCGAGCCAGGACTTGCGTGAGGAGTTTGAGGAGGCGGCCAATGGCGGGATACAGAGCTTGGCACTGGGTGCACTGGACAATAGTTTCTCGGTTAGTGATTCCGGCGTTCAGGTTGTCAAGAATTTCACTCATGGGATTCATGGGAAAGGCATTTATGTCAATTTTGATGGTGGGAGTTCCAGGAAAGATTCGAGCTTGGTGCATTCCACTCCGAAAAAGGCGCTGCTAATGCGGGCCGAGACGAATATGCTCCTTATGAGTCCGATGAATGGTGGGAAGCCTCATTCCACAGGGCTCCATCAGTTTGATATTGAGACAGGGAAGATTGTGACCGAGTGGAAATTTGGGAAGGACGGGACTGATATTACAATGAGGGATGTGAAGAATGATAGTAAAGGAGCGCAATTGGATCCCTCGGGTTCGACATTCTTGGGATTGGATGATAACAGGCTTTGCCGGTGGGATATGCGTGATCGAAATGGGATGGTTCAGAATCTTGCCAATGCTAGCACCCGTGTGTTGAATTGGACACGGGGCATCAGTTCTCTCGCGGGACTAATTTTCAGTGCTTTGCCACTACTGGTGATGGTTCCATTGTTGTTGGGTCTCTTGACGGGAAGATTAGATTGTATTCTACCAATTCGATGAGGCAGGCGAAGACGGCTTTCCCAGGTCTTGGTTCACCGATTACTCATGCGGATGTTACCTTTGATGGGAAGTGGATATTGGGTACCGCGGATACGTATTTCAATTTTTACACATACCGACTTTACCGACTGTCATTCGGTATCAGAAAAAAACTTGACTGAAAAAGTCGGTGAATTAATTGACTTTACCGACTTTAAAAAAAAAAAATTTCTACCGACATTGATCGACGCCCAGTCCTAGTTGTGACAGATGTTTTTGAAATGTAACTGTTGATTGAGATGGCTATACTCGTAAATTGATCTTGCTAGCAAGTTTTTCATACAGGTCTCATACTTGGCCATCATCTGTCAACAATGAATTGGGATCTCTCTTGCACTTACATGTAATTGCCTGTTCTCAATGCAATAAGATAGGTAATTGAGAGGCTTCCAATAGAATTTACATATTCAAAACAGGTTTCATGCTACTAGAGCTGTTTGGACATGTGAGCTTTATTAGAGGCCTTTACAAGAAATTAGAGTCACTCCTGATCAATAACATGAATAAATTCATAATTAAATAGAAAAATAAGATAAACGCACAAAAAAATTTACATGATTCGGTCAATGACGTACGTTCACATGATAAAGCTCAAATGGTTACATTATACTCTTATTTCTTGTTATCATTTTTTTTTATTTGACATGTCTACACAAGGGAAGAGGGAGAGGGAATTCGAATTAGTAATTTTTGTTTCATGAGGCGTGGTGCATAGTTGATTGAGCTACTTCTTGGAGACTCTTGTTATCATTTATAATATGAATAAATTAGGGGTGTAAAGGCGGGCGGTTAAATAACCGCCCGCTAACCGTTAACCGTTATAACCGCTAACCGTTTAACCGCTTAACCGCTAACCGTCTTAACCGCTAACCGTTATAACCGCCTAGCGGTTAACGGTTATTGGCTTTAATAACCGTAACCGCTAACCGCTTTTTATATAATATATTTTGATAATTATAATTATAATAATATTTATACATATAACTTAATCAATTGATTATTAATGATTAAATCTCATTTTTGTTTTCAATAATTAAATCACAAATTAAGTATTAATATATTATTACTATAATTTATATGATTATATCACATGATCAATTGATCATATAAATCATTTGATTATATAATAACAAATTATATATAATCAATTGAATCATTTGATTATATAATAACAAATTATATATAANATTGAGCTACCCCTTGGAGACTCTTGTTATCATTTATAATAGGAATAAATGCAAAATCGGTCATGTGATTGGCCTAAATTACAAACCACTCTTTGTAGTATAAAAAATAATTTATAGGTCCTCATGATAGGCCAAAATAACAATTTACTCCTTGAAATTCATTTTCATGCTCTTAAGACAAATGCCAGTTTTATAAAAATAATAACCCAATTTTCTTCAACTTAATTTGAAGGAAAACTTTGTCACAATTTATTAACTTGATGTTTTTATTTATTTTTCAATGGTTATAAGATGTGATCATCAAATTCTTGCAAAATGCTTCCAAATCATGGCAAGGAAGATGAAAATGAGAGATGGTTTTATGCACAAAAGTAAAATTTTGGGATAGAGTAGATTATGTTAATTTAATGAAGCAGTATGACTTGAAGTGATGACTGATGTGTAATCTTGGCTGGTGTCATAAAATGATGTGAAAAATCTTAATTGTCATTTTTAAAGTAAAAAATTAATAATAGCACGTGTCGCATTTTTATTGGGTATGACGGGAAATTGATTTCAAGAAGTAAATTCTTATTTTGGCATACCTTGAGGACCTATAAATTATTTTTATATTACATGAGAATGATTTGTAATTTAGGCAAAGTTAGGGACCTATATATTATTTTTTATACCAAATAGTCATTTGTAATTTAGGCCAACCACATGAGAGTAATGATACAAGTCTCTCTTGTGTTACTCTTGTGTCCCTCCAAGAATGATGTGGCTCTTAAATCACTATTAAGCTTGTGATTGATTATTATAGGATTTTGATCGAATGGTAATTTTAAGAGCCACATCATTTTTGGAGGGACATTAGAATAACACAAGATGAACTTCTAAAATTACTCACCAGATGGACCAATTTTATATTTATTTATTTATAATATAAAATACTCTATTTATAGAGTTTACACATAAACATAATCTTAATCAAATTCCTTAATTTAAGGTGATCACATCATAATTAAATTCTTAAAATTAAACTAATTTAATCTTCATCAAATTTCTAATTTTAAGATCATTCAAATATACTGTAACATAACATGCATTCTTCATTCTTTTGAGATTAGAAACAGTATCCATCTCTTTCGCATGCGTGTTTGAATGGGTGACAGCTGCTATTTGTCTGATTTTCCAGATTATTTGGGTGTTGAAATGGGTGTCTTAGAATAGACGCCATATTTTCGTTTCATTTTATCTTATTGTGGGATTTCACTATTATTGTTGAGGATAAGGCGAAGATAAAATAGACGGTGGATGATTTAGTCTACTATCCACTTATCGCTTTGTCCATTATAAAATAGACGGTGAGTGATGCATTCTACTGTCTCATTTCACTATAATGGGAGGTGACATCTACGTAAGTGTTTGAAAATCTCTCCGTACTATTTTCGGTTTGATAGTGTGAAAGCCCACGTCAATTGAGTCTAATAATATTCCTAAGACCAGACGTGAAACTTTGACTTTGACCTTTTGAGCTAATGTCAGGCATTCACATTTTGCCCCATTTGATTTTCTAAGCATACTTTCTTCGTATTTTTCCCATTTGATTTTTCTCTACCGTCCATTTTCTTCGGAATATGTCACAATCTTTCTTTGATGTCTAGAGCGTCAAACACGCACCTTGCGAAACTTCAGAACCGGACAACGATGCCTATAAAGGGGGACAGAAGTAGTACCCAGTTCCCAAACCATCAACGCCATGAAGCTTCTAACTGGGCTCTGCTTCCTCGGCCTCTTCATTTCTCTATCACCCTCCACGGCGGCCCCGGACATACTATTTCAGGCATGGCTGGCAACCCATTTACTGTCTCTCTTTCTCTCTCTCGTATATGCATAATGGAACTAATTGTTCAAGATGATGATATGACAGGGGTTCAATTGGGAATCAAGCAGTAAAGGTGGATGGTACAACTCACTGAAGGGCTTTGTTCCTGAACTCGCTAGTGCCGGAATCACTCATGTCTGGCTTCCTCCCGCTTCTCAATCTGCCGGTGCCCAGGGTATCTCTAATTTCTTGTTCTGCAGGCGAATTTCGTATTCAATCACATATTATATAACAAGTTACCCATGATGGCAGTTTTCTCTTATCTGTTTTTTTAGCTAGTATCTTGAGTTAGGCCTGGCAATTGCTCCCCGGGGTATCTCTAATTCCTTGTTCTGCAGGCTCATTTCGTATTCAATCACGTATTATATAACAACTGAACCATGATCTAGTTTTCTAGCTACTATCTGGATATAGCGTCACAACGTGAATCTGAAATGAAACCAACACAAAATTAAGTGGTTAGGATTGATGGATTGATATGTTTAATAAAATTGGTAAGGTTAAGTTTGACCTATATAGTGTTACACATATGGTTCGACACGACTCGAACCCGGCATTTAATGTTGTTAATTTTTGACACAATCTGCTAACTTGACACGAACCCAACATTAAATTAGTAGGTTAGTGTTGAGGGGTTTGACTTATTTAACTAATTGTAAGTTAGGGTGATCGATATATTCTTATATCAATGCCTCAATACAATTTAAACCTAACGTGCGAACACGAATTAACACCCCTATCTTGAATAAGTCTTCCAAATTTGACTTGGCTGGTTATGTTAATTGCATTTTAATATACTTTTTGTTCCATAATACATCGGAATGAAGCCAATTGAGGGCCAATTTGAGTCAATATGTGAAGAAAGTGTTAATAAATAATCAAATTTATTATTTTATGTTAAGATTTTGAGATAATCGGTGATTTAAGGTGTATTATCCCATGTTTGGTTTTGATAACAAAACAGCCTTAATGTCAATGTATGTCCTCCTTGTTTTATTCCAGGATACTTGCCTGGAAGGCTATATGATCTCGATGCCTCAAAATATGGTTCAAAGGATGAACTGAAGTCACTGATTGCAGATCTCCATCAGAATGGAATTAAAGCCATTGCTGACATAGTGATAAACCACAGAACTGCTGAGAGAAAAGATGATAGAGGAATTTGGAGCATCTTTGAAGGTGGAACCTCGGATGGACGTCTCGACTGGGGGCCACATTTCATTTGCAAGGATGACACTGACTACTCTGATGGCACTGGGAATCTTGATAGCGGAGAACCTTATGGCCCTGCGCCTGACATCGATCATCTTAATCCACAGGTACAGACAGAGTTGTCTGAATGGATGAATTGGCTAAAGACTGAAATTGGATTTGATGGGTGGCGATTTGATTTTGTGAAGGGGTACGCCCCAAGTATTACAAAAATTTACATGGATCAAACTAAGCCAGCTTTTGCAGTTGGGGAGAAATGGGATGATCTTAATTTAGGAGATGCTAATGGGCACCGTGGTGCTCTAGCTGATTGGGTACAGGCTGCTGGTGGTGCTGTCCATGCATTTGATTTCACAACCAAAGGGGTTCTTCAAGCAGCTGTGAACGGGGAACTCGGGCGATTAAAAGACTCTAATGGAAAGCCACCAGGGTTGATTGGAATAAAGCCAGAAAATGCAGTGACATTTATTGACAATCATGACACTGGGTCTACTCAAAAGCTTTGGCCATTCCCCTCCGATAAAGTCATGCAGGGATATGCTTACATTCTCACCCATCCGGGGACACCAGCCATAGTAATTTCTGTTCTCCATCTTATTTGTTTATATAGTTTTAGTTATGATCCTAACTGCCTCACGTAGCTTAACTGCAATCTTAATTATGTGTATATGAGCCGGTTGCCAAGGGTTTACATCATTTGGCATCAGAATTGCCACCAGGTCTTTAAGTACAATCTTAACCATGTGCATATAAGTCATTAGACACTATTATTTTCAAAGATGAGGTTTATGTCAAATTTTCATTCTAAAGATGGCTAATAATCCCGCATATTATACTATTATTGTTGACTGGAAGAGATGGTCGTTGTATATGTTGTGCAGTTCTACGATCACTTCATTGAAGGGAGTCTAAAGGAGGAGATACGCAATTTGACTGCAATTAGGAGCAGAAATGGGATCAATGCCGGGAGCACAGTGAATATTATCGCGTCTGATGCTGACTTATATGTAGCTAAGATTGACGACGCGATCTTTATGAAGATTGGGCCAAGGTTAGATCTTGGAAACCTTGTTCCCTCAGACTTCCACGTTGCCACCACTGGCCAAGACTACGCTGTGTGGGAGAAAAAGTGATTTTGTATGGAATGAATGCCACAATGGTTCACGAGGACTGTTGGTGATTCTAAATTTCTAATAGATTTCTGTCAATGTTGACAACAATAAATTTCTCAGTGAAAAAAAATCATTGGGATCTCTGTACAAATAAAAGAAACAGTTCAAATGTGAGATTAGTGAAACTTTTATTTTGTCCATTGCTTCCAATGATTTCATTGAATTTCTCTTGCTTGATTGTAAATTCAGTTATTTTAACTAAACAAGTCTCCAAAGGATAGTTCAATGGGTATGACCCACGCGTCATGAACCAAATGTCCCTTGTGTGGATATGTGAAAAAAAAAAAAAAAAAAAAAAAAAAACTACATAAAATATTTTACCATGTAAATTTTCCACTTACCTCCCTCCATGACCGAGGAGAAGACATACGTATATTTTTTTAATTTTATTTATTTATTTATTTATATAATAATCACAAGCGTTGTCTAGGAAAGGGGGAAACTTCACTAATTCTTTAAACTTTCGCGATTTTTGCAGACACTCTCTTAACGTTCAAAAACTCTCACTTTGATATATCAAACTTTCGTTTTCTTTTAAATACCCTCCTGCTCTTAAATATTGCAATTAAATTAAACAGAAAAATGAAGAAAAAAAATGACTAAGGGTATTTTAGTAATTTCACACATTTTCGTTAAATTTAATAGAAAATCCTAACGGAATGAGAAAAGTGAAAGAAAATCAAAGTTTAATACACCAAAATGAGAAATTTTGAACATTAGAGGGTATCTTCAAAAATGGCGAAGCTTCAAGGGTTGGTTAAGTTTCCCAAAACAAAAAAAATTCTGAGAAAAAGAAAATATTTTATTAGCATACAATCGGTTGTACGTAGAAATAAAACCTGGAAACTACACTTAAAAAAAAAAAAAAAAAACCTGGAAACTACACAGGGATGCGTAAATGCGCTGTGTGTGTTGTAAAGATAGCAACCGGACGTGCCAACGGTCAAATCTCGCGCCAAAGGGCAGAGTATGAGCTTGTCCCGTACCGTGGGTCTCTCTCCAAGCCCTTCTCTTTCTTTCTTCCACACCGTGTTTAAATCTTACATTGAAAGCAAAAACTCTGGCCGGGCTTTGGTCCTCTTTCGCCAATTGTTGCAATCCAATGTGAGACCCAACGACTTCACTTTCTCTTTACTCCTTAAGGCCTGTGGATCGTCTTCTTCTTCCTCTGCTTTGAATCCAATGAATGAAAGACTAGAAGCAAATCAGATTCAGACCCATTTGGTGAAATCAGGCGGGGACCAATTTGTGTATGTAAGTACCGCCCTTCTTAATTTATACATGAAATTGGGATGTATAAAACATGCACAGCTGATGTTTGATCATATGCGTGATCGAGATGTTGTCTCTTGGAATGCATTGATTTGTGGGTATTCGCGGAATGGGTATGATTTTGGTGCGTTGGAACTCTTTGTTCAAATGCTTAGAGAGGGTTTTATCCCTAGTCACACGACTATGGTTAGTTTAGTTCCATCTTGTGGTCGGCGTGAGCTAGCATTTCAAGGGAAATCTATTCATGGTTTCGGAGTTAAGGCTGGCCTTGATTTGGATTCTCAAGCTAAGAATGCGCTTACCTCTATGTATGCTAAATGTGTGGATTTGGAAGCAGCGGAACTTTTGTTTGGGGAAATGGTCAAGAGAAGTGCGGTTTCTTGGAATACCATGATTGGTGCCTATGGCCAGAATGGTTATTTTGATGAGGCAATGCTTGTTTTCAATCGAATGCGGGAGGAAGGTATGGAAGCCAATTCAGTAACCATTATTAGCCTTCTGTCAGCCAATGCTCATCCTGAATCTATCCATTCTTATGCACTGAAAACTGGTGTGGTCAATGATGCTTCTGTGATCACTGCACTAGTTTGTGTTTATGCAAGGTATGTGAACACAGAATTAGCAAAACTGCTTTACGAGTCATTTCCCCAGAACAACTTGGTTTCCCTTACTGCAATTATTTCAAGCTATGCGGAGAAGGGAAATATGGCTATGGTGGTGGAGTGTTTTTCTCAAATGCAGCAGTTAAACCTGAAGTTGGATGCAGTTGCTATGGTTAGCATCCTCCATGGGATCAAACATCCTGCTCACTTTGGCTCTGGACTTGCATTCCATGGTTATGGACTAAAGATTGGGCTGAGTGTCGATTGTTTGGTTGCAAATGGCCTGATAAGCATGTACTCCAACTTTGACGAGATAGAATCTGCTTTTTCTTTGTTTTTTGGGATGCATGAAAAACCATTGATCAGCTGGAATTCTGTGATATCTGGCTGTGTACAGGCTGGAAGGTCAAGTGATGCCATGGAACTGTTCTGTCAAATGAAGATGTTTGGTCACAGTCCAGATGCCATTACCATTACTAGTTTACTTTCTGGGTGCTGCCAACTTGGGTACCTGCAATTTGGGAATAAACTTCATAATTATGTCCTAAGAAACAATCTAGAAGTGGAAGATTTTGTTGGAACTGCTCTTATAGATATGTACACCAAGTGCGGAAGAATAGAGTGTGCTGAAAGGGTGTTTAAGAGCATCAAAGAGCCATGTTTGGCAACATGGAATGCAATAATCTCAGGCTATAGTTTGTATGGGCTTGAGCATAAAGCTCTTGGTTGTTTTTCTCAAATGCGAGTACAAGGGCTAAAACCTGATAAAATCACTTTCTTGGGTGTTTTGGCTGCTTGTACCCATGGAGGTCTTGTTCAAGAAGGACGAAGGTACTTCCAAATTATGAGGGAAGAGTTTGGTATGGTGCCAGGTTTGCAACACTTTGCATGCATGGTTGGTCTCCTTGGTCGTGCAGGCTTGTTTGAAGAAGCAATGGATTTTATCAAGAATATGGAGATTGAGCCAGATTCTGCCGTATGGGGAGCTTTGCTCAGCGCTTGTTGCATCCATCAAGAGGTCAGGCTTGGGGAATCTCTGGCCAAGAAGTTATTTTTCTTGGATTGCAACAATGGTGGGTTTTATGTGTTAATGTCCAATCTTTATGCTGTAAAAGGGCGGTGGGATGATGTAGCAAGGTTGAGGGAGATGATGAGAGACGCTGGAGGGGATGGCTGTTCAGGAGTTAGCATTATTGAGGTGACCTCAGTTGAAGACATGAAAAGAAACTTGTGTTTGAGTAAAGTGAATTTGAATACAAAATTTTGGCAGCCTCAGTCTTTATAGTGATTTTTAAATGCTGATATCCCCTACCATATATTTCTGGTAAAACACTCTTACATTCCCGGATTTGATACAGTTCTGTTTACACTTGACACCCTCTGAGCTTTCAATTATAATGTCTAATTGTTCTAATCAAGTGCACTATCCACTTCCCATTAAACTCATGAATGAAAATTAGTCACACAATAATAATTGGATCTAAGAGGAGATGTATGATGTGATGATTTTACGACCAAAAATATCAATAAAAAAAATAACCACTCGCAATAGGATGAATCTTTGTAGGATACGGCTATAGAGAGGGTGTCGAACCTCAAGGACTGTAGGGGTTTTGTTACTAAATTTAAAAGACTAAATTTAACCTAATTGAACAAAAGAGATTTGATTGTTTTGAAAATTAAAAGTGCATGAAATTAAATGCTAAATTAAGAGTAAATATATGAGAGAGAGAAGTAAGGTACCGATTTCACCACAATCCGCACAACAATGGTAACCGTATTTAATTCAAGAAACTCATAATATGTATGTTATAAAAGAACAAGAAAATACAATATCAAGGGATAAGGATAATCTATCTTCGGTTGGCACGGATCGTCCACCTAACCACTAAGATGCGGCACGACCCGTCTTCCCTAGGCATAAATTATAAAATCCCTTAATAAGTTTTCATACAATCAATGGAATAGCATAATCCATCTTCGGTTGGCACATATCGTTTACCTAAATTATACTAAACTAGGGTGTAGTACGACCCGTCTTCATTAGGTATGGCTTATCTTAATCCTATTAATCATATGTCTATTAAAATCCATTGCATAACCATCAATCTTATAATAACAGAAAATAAGATTGATTTGAGTTCAATATAGGCAAAATAATTTCTAAGACAATAATAGGATTTCGCAAATATTGATTTAGAATTGAATAACAATTGCATTGAATATTAAGAACATAAATCTAGAGTTGCAATCCTCACAGTTATGTAATCAACACACATAAATTGAATTAAATCAAATCAAATACAATCACCATTGTGCTTGGAAAGAGTTACATCGGTACCCCACAAAAGGGTTTAGCCGCTCATGACTCCGCTAAGACTCCAAGAAATATTTTATGTCTAAAACTAACTTTCCCTTCTCTTGAAGCTTAGCGGCTTATTTATAGGGAGCAACAAGTCCTAGAAGCCCTAGGAAACCTAAAAAATTCGGATTTCAATATCCTAGTCGAATTAGGAAGCAATCCATGTACAAATCGGAATAGGATTCGTCCAGATTTACCTCATTCTTTTGCGGGGCTATTTTGGCATAGAGGGAGTCCGATTTAGGAAAATCCTATTTCAGCATGATTTGTATAATTTTGAATTATCTTTCCAATGCCACTAGAATCACCTTAATCCGATATTTGAAATGAAAGTTATGGCCAAAATACTGAGACATGTTCAAGATCTGAAATTCTATCCGATCCGATTTTGACTCTAAGTGGAGAAATTCCGATTTTATCATTTCCTTGATTTGATTAAACTTAACCAAATCATGTATATCCTTTATTGTGATTGGTTAAACTTAATCATATCTTCTAGGTCCTCTCAAATTGTGCTTTAAACCCAAAATTAATAGTTTTTCTTGCATCTTTATTAAATACTTGAAAACACAAAAACAACATTCGGAGCTTATCAATGTAATTAGAAAGTGACGTGAGATCACTTACATCTCATGTGGCTAATTTTTGTTAATGGTATTAATAAGAAGTGGGTGTATATTTGATACCACATTGGCATGTGATTAGAAAAAATTGAGGAAAAAAAAAAAAAAAAACTGAAAAAGAGTCAATAGAATCACATTAAATCACACATGCTATGCATCGGCCATGAATTCTATTATAAGTAATGTTAGAAACCATATTTTTATATTATCACTATCTCACTTATCTTATGTAGCAAGGACAATTAGTCATTAGACTCATTACTATATATAATAATAACAATAGAGGTTAATTAACATCACCACGTCGACAAGTTGAAATAATAGTAAAATAAAAATGAAAAATATAATTTTTAGCATTACTCAGGCTAAGAGTTTTGTTGAATTATAAAATTTCATGTAGCAAAGTCATAATCCCTACACTCTTGCCTAATTTTTCTACAGCAGGATCCGAATAAACACAACCATTGGTCCATTTTACACCAATACAACCTAAACCCGATACCCAGTGGTTCCATTGGATAACCCGGAAACCATATTCTTCCATTTTTTTAATCAATCATAAACCCTAACTGCAACCGGTCCCAATTTCAAATTTTGAATTTGGCGCTCTTCGTTTCCACATTTCCCATTTTCTCAGATCCCCAAGGGCCCAAGGCATTCTCTCTCTCTCTCTCTCTCTATTTGTGCCTCTCTCCAAAGCAACAAAGCAATGGGTGCCAATCACAGCCGCGAAGATCTGGAACTGTCCGACTCCGACGCCGAAGAACACGAAGAACAATCGGAACAAGAAGAAGAAGACGAAGAAGAGGAAAACTACCACGATGCCAATGATCGATCCTCGGAGCGCCGACCAAAAACCCCGTCTTCCTTGGACGAAGTGGAGGCCAAGCTCCAGGCTCTCCAGCTCAAATACTCGTCCTCAACAACAACCCAGAACCCTAATCTCAAGAACGCCGTCAAGCTCTACCTCCACATCGGCGGAAACACACCGGCGGCTAAATGGGTCGTCTCCGATAAGCTCACTTCCTATTCTTTTGTCAAGACCTCTCGGATCGATGGTGACGAGGACGAGGACGAGGACGAAGACGAAGACGGAGATTCTTGGTGGTTTCTGAGAGTTGGGTCCAAGATTAGGGTCAAGGTTTCCACAGAGGTGCAATTGAAGACCTTCGGCGATCAGCGTCGAGTTGATTTTGTGGCCAAAGGTGTTTGGGCGATGAAATTCTTTAGCGACGAGGAGTATAAGAACTTTGTTTCAAAGTTTCAGGACTGTGTGTTTGAGAACACGTATGGGGTCGAGGCCATTGAAGAGAACAAGGTTAAAGTGTACGGGAAGGACTTTATTGGGTGGTTGAAGCCTGAAATTGCGGATGATTCGGTGTGGGAAGACACCGAAGATAGCTTCTCGAAGAGCCCGGGTTCGGAGACGCAGGTGAGAGCGAGCCAGGACTTGCGCGAGGAGTTCGAGGAGGCAGCCAATGGCGGTATACAAAGCTTGGCATTGGGTGCGCTGGACAATAGTTTCTTGGTTGGTGATTCCGGCGTTCAGGTTGTCAAGAATTTCACTCATGGGATTCATGGGAAAGGCGTTTATGTCAATTTTGATGGTGGGAGTTCCAGGAAAGATTCGAGCTTGGTGCATTCCACGCCGAAAAAGGCGCTGCTAATGCGGGCTGAGACGAATATGCTCCTTATGAGTCCGATGAATGGTGGGAAGCCTCATTCCACAGGGCTCCATCAGTTTGATATTGAGACAGGGAAGATTGTGACCGAGTGGAAATTTGGGAAGGACGGGACTGATATTACAATGAGGGATGTGACGAATGATAGTAAAGGAGCGCAATTGGATCCCTCAGGTTCGACATTCTTGGGATTGGATGATAACAGGCTTTGCCGGTGGGATATGCGTGATCGAAATGGGATGGTTCAGAATCTTGCCAATGCTAGCACCCCTGTGTTGAATTGGACACAGGGGCATCAGTTCTCTCGCGGGACTAATTTTCAGTGCTTTGCCACTACTGGTGATGGTTCCATTGTTGTTGGGTCTCTTGACGGGAAGATTAGATTGTATTCTACCAATTCGATGAGGCAGGCGAAGACGGCTTTCCCAGGTCTTGGTTCACCGATTACTCATGTGGATGTTACCTTTGATGGGAAGTGGATATTGGGTACCACGGATACATATTTGATCCTTGTCTGCACCATGTTTACCGACAAGGATGGAAATACTAAGACTGGTTTTACCGGCCGTATGGGGAATAGGATCTCGGCTCCAAGATTGTTGAAGCTGAATCCTCTAGATTCACATTTAGCTGGAGTTGATAATAAGTTTCGAAATGCTCAGTTTTCGTGGGTAAGTAAGCATATTATCTGCCTGTTAGTTGCACCTTTTTCCAGCTGCTAGCCTGCAAAATAGTGTGTAAGAAGTCACTAATTCTTCTTTCGGCCATTCAATTTGCAATTAGGTGCTTCGTTAGAGTCTTTTAAAACATTCTTTTGCTGGGTTTACTTTGCCAGAACTCATAAATTGTGTATTTCATCTACTTTAATTGTCATAGTTTCATGGTCTTCTTGAAAGAGGATTTTCTCAGTATAAATGACAACATGGGTGTCTAAATACATTGAAAAATCACGAGTCTAGTTCTTAAAAATGCTTAGCCCGTTTGAAAAACCATAATATGGCTAAAATGAATTAAATTGGAATTCATTTAGCCCATTCAGTGTTTTTGGCTCCAAAACTCATTTCATGTGTCTGGAACCAAAATGAATTGAATTTGAATTCGGTTCATATTCTTGGAATCTCAAATTGCTTACATGAATAGAATTGAATTATAATTCATGTGAATTATGGCTAGCAAAAGACCAAACTGCACCAAATTTTTGGTGCAATGCCCTATTTATTTCATGTCACGTTAGGACCATATCCCACATATTATATACCAATTCTGGTTCTGTTTGTATATGCCAGAATTGATGCTTTAAGATTGAAGCTTTGTACATGTATTGGAATTCAAGGGAACGTCCATGTTCAGTTGGTTCATTGCTTGGGCCCCTTTGTACCCTCAGGCTTCTGGCTTGTTCACACACGCACACACACACGCGTGTGTAGTTGCAGCATATATCTCTGGTGAAAGTGGGGTTTGTCAGTGTGAATTTTCCTTTTAGTTGTGTATATCTTGTTTATTGCATTTTCCACACAGATCGCCTGCCATTGAGTTTGCAGCTTATGGATACTTTGATTTAAAGGTTTGGCAATCAAGTATTTGATCAACTTGGCTAGCATTTCCTGCTGCGCTTGCTTTATAGTCAAACTCATCAAACCAAAAAAAAAAAAGTGATCAGTTATCATTTCCTGTAGTGCTTGGCTAGCATTAAAGAATTTTGTATAGTTCTGTTGTGCTTTCTTATACTTCTATACTCCTTGCTTGGAGGAGCGGGGGGTTATCTCCTGTAGAGGCTGCTCAATCATGGAAATTCTTCTCATTTATCTTTCTCTCATGCCTACAGATTCTTTTCTGTGTTTCTTTGTAATTGAAGGTAATGCTTAAATTCATTAATGTAGAAATTCTTCCAAAAAAATATGAAGAGAATACTTATTATACTGTCTAAAAGCTTATGGATGTTTGTATAATGTGGATTGCAATCAATATAGTTCTGTGCTGATTGCCAAAAAAAAAAAAAAATAGTGGTCTTAGACCTCTCCTGTCTATTTCATATGCAATTTCTATCTATTTAAAAACTCCAGTAAGTTTTTATGTGATTTTCCTCAGTTCTATGGGTATTATCTTGACAGTTTCATTTGCATTGTTACTTAGGTCACAGAGAATGGGAAGCAGGAGCGCCATTTGGTTGCAACTGTGGGCAAGTTTAGTGTGATATGGAACTTCCAACAGGTGAAGAATGGGTCTCATGAGTGCTACCGCCATCAGGAGGGCTTGAAGAGCTGCTACTGTTACAAGATAGTCCTGAAGGATGACTCCATTGTTGCCAGTCGCTTCATGCATGAGAAGTATGCAGTCACTGATTCACCTGAGGCCCCGCTGGTCATTGCAACCCCCATGAAAGTCAGCTCCTTCAGCATATCCAGCAGGCGATGACATGCTTAGTCATGGCCATTCCTTGTCAGCTTTCTTCGCTCCACCGATGAAGCTTCAAATCCTTTGTTTTAGAACTTCACTGTTGTATTTTAGACTGTTGTTTCAAATGATGTCTAATTGTACTACTATGTTCTGAAGAGAATTTTAGATGTCCTGCAATTAGCAGCAAGCTGTTTGATGCCTCTGGCATATAGTGTCATGTTAAATATTAATGCTTAATGAAGAACAAAATTGCTTTCTCCACCGGAGAAATTCGCAGTGGATTTTGATTGTCTGGAGTTTTCTTGTTTTTCTATCTGGTGATTGAAATTAAGCTACCGCATAGCCTTCCTCGTATATGAGAACTTCATATTGAAGATCACAAATTAAGGAATAACTTTGAGATGTAATTAATAACTTCCCTTTTAATAGATGTCATTGCAGACTAGGTGGGAGCACTTTGAAGCTTAGAGGATTGCAGCTGTATCAGGATCAGGTCAAATCTTTTACTAATCTGAAGATCTGCACATCTCAAATCCAACGACTCCAAGGAGTTGGCATAAGTGGGCCCCCATGTTATCATGTTATTTTTCTTACATGGATGGTAATTGTATATATGTGGAGTTTCTGTGCCTTGTGGTGTATATGCCTCCAGGCACAAGTAAGGACTTAGGAGTTGTTGATAGAGAGTGAAAGAAGTAACCATGGCTCTTGCAGTGGGCAGAGGATTTCTTCTCCAGCCGTGCTCTTCTCCAGCCTTCATTTCTAAGAATATTATCTGTAAGGCTTGGCCTGCTAGACCAGGTCCAGGAACAACTCGACGATTCACCCGAACGGTGGTTCAGGCTCAGCTGGGCCGCCCTACATGGCTGCCTGGGCTTGACCCTCCACCCTACCTTGATGGAAGGTGAGCCATTTTCATTTGTCTTCTTCTTGGCCAGAGGTTTGTTCGAATTGTTTTTTGTTTTTTATTTTTCTCTCTCTATCTCTTTAAGTCTGGCTGGAGATTTTGGTTTTGACCCACTTGGGCTTGGAGAGGATCCGGGAAGCTTGAAGTGGTATGTGCAGGCAGAGCTGGTTCATTCTCGTTTTGCTATGCTTGGAGTAGCTGGAATTCTTCTAACTGATGTGAGCACTTCCAAACTTCCCCTGGCCACTAACCATTTGTGAGTCTTTGTGTCAAATTACCATTTATTTCAAAGGCTTAAATTGAGAGAAAATAATTAATTTAGGATCTATTTAAAAATAACGATTTAAAATCGTGCGATAAAACGTAGTCAAGCATTCCTACTTGTGGGCTTAAACTCACGATCAAATGTGGCAAAATGAGCACAGCAATGCAGACTACAAGAAGCCAAGGCTTGAAAGTGTATAATAAGAACCCTACAAATCTTATCCAGAAAACTTCTACTTATAATTTTTATTTTTTATTTTTTATTATACTTTTTTACAGTTGCTTCGTGTGAGTGGAATCATCAACATACCAGTTTGGTATGAAGCAGGTGCAGTAAAGTTCAAGTTTGCCAACACGGCGACTCTATTCATTGTCCAACTCATCTTGATGGGGTAGATCCCCCGCCCAATCTTGGTTCTTGACCATTGAATTGNAGAGAAAATAATTAATTAAGGATCTATTTAAAAATAACGATTTAAAAACGCGCGATAAAACGTAGTCAAGCATTCCTACTTGTGGGCTTAAACTCACGATCAAATGTCGCAAAATGAGCACAGCAATGCAGACTACAAAAAGCCAAGGCTTGAAAGTGTATAATAAGAACCCTACAAATCTTATCCAGAAAACTTCTACTTATCATTTTTATTTTTTATTTTTTATTATACTTTTTTACAGTTGCTTCGTGTGAGTGGAATCATCAACATACCAGTTTGGTATGAAGCAGGTGCAGTAAAGTTCAAGTTTGCCAACACGGCGACTCTATTCATTGTCCAACTCATCTTGATGGGGTAGATCCCCCGCCCAATCTTGGTTCTTGACCATTGAATTGATGGTTTTCTTCATATATTTTTTTTTCAAATCTTGCTCAGTGATGAGCAATAATCAAAGCAATGATTTTGTTTATTTGACCAGGTTTGTTGAAACTAAGAGGTACATGGATTTTGTTAGTCCCGGATCTCAGGCTCAGGCATCTTTCTTGGGGATGGAAGCCGCGCTGGAAGGTTTAGAACCGGGGTAATTTTCTCGGATTGGAATTTCCTACAATTACGAGTCCCTGGCATTGCAGGGAAAGACAGAGAGATTGTAGGAGATCCCGATCTAATTTTCTCATAAATAAATTTATCTATCTATCACTTCAAAAGTTTTTAACATTTTGGTCCTTTACAAACAGATATCCTGGGGGTCCTTTGCTAAATCCTCTTGGCCTGGCTAAAGATATCAAAAACGCCCATGACTGGAAACTGAAAGAGATTAAAAATGGTTTGGCCTGGTTTTTATTTTCTTACAAAGAAATCAATTATCGATTCATTATTTCTGTAGCGTCTTTATTTCTTTGTTGCAGGACGTCTTGCAATGGTAGCCATGCTGGGCATCTTTGTGCAAGCTTATGTGACGCATGTAGGACCAATTGATAACCTTGTGGAGCACCTCTCAAATCCATGGCACAAAACTATTGTTCAGACCCTTGCTAACTCTGGATCTTAAATATTAATTATGTTTTAACAACACCTTTTTCATTTGTTCAGGCCGTTGTTTTGCATTTTGAGTTTTTTTTCTTCTTCTTGTATTTGCTCAGAAAAAAGAAAAAAGAAAAAAGAAAAAAAGAAGCTATGTGCTATGTTACATAACCCGCCACATGTTTCCAGCCATGTTGGGCTTGGGAATAAGATCCTCTCCATTTCACCCATTTTATAGTCAACATTTTGTTTTGTTTCATCTAATGATGTATAGGGTATTACAACATTTAAAAAATTTAATTGATATGACAACATATTTACTATTTTTGGCAACATATACACTACAAGATCTTTAAAATACGATCTGGATCATGAAATAAATTCTCTCAATTTCACTTGAAATTAAGCCTAATTTTTGACACAATCAGCAAACCCAACACGAATTATATACGAAATTAATGGATTACAATTAAGGGGTGTCAAACTCATTTTAATTATAAGAGTTGGGTTAACATTGATCTATATAGTTTTGCACCTCTGCTTTGATATGACCCGAATCCGATACACAATATTTTAAGGGTAGACAATTTTTTATATGACCCATGAACTTAACGTAAATAAAACACAAAAAATAGTAGATTAAGGTTGAGTTATATACTCTTATACTAATAATTAGACAACGAACACAAATTGCCACCCCTATTCCACTTCAAATGGCCTCAAATATGCAAGTGTATCTCTTACGTGGCTTCAAATAATTTGCTAGTCTACATTTTTCTAGGATATTTAGTTATGGATATCCCAAATCCGAACTACTTGTTGGGAACGAAATTAAAGGCACAAATAGATTCTAACATACTTGGGATAAGCTGAAAGTAATATCAATTATCTTTTCAATCCACATTGTATATGTAAGTTAAATGAGAAAATTACAATTTCAATTCTCAACACAAAAATTATACTCACAAGGGTAGCTAACAATACACTCGGATTCTTTCTGACACACTTTTACAAGATTTGGTTTTCCACATTGCAAGCCTATATAATACAGAACCATCTTATTATGCCTTCCCCCAACCAAACACCAACAAGAAGCTTATTATGACCTCCCAATCCTTTTGGCGAATAAGTAAACTAATCCAATTGACTTTATCATACAGCAAACAATCACCACCATGTAAACATTCTTCTTTTATCTTTTTTCTTGATGGGTTCCAACATGTACATTCGAGGAACTTCCTGTGAGATCAACTGCAACACTCGGGTCACTATGAGAAAAACCACCCAACAGAAAGAGGGGAAGCCATAGCAGCAAAGACCATACATACTAGTTTCTGGGCGAGGTTACGTTGGTTTGGTTGTATGCGGCTTTCTTTTGGCCAAAAACATAAGAACCCGTGGAATGAATGCTTTCTTCTTTTTCTTTCCAACAACCTTCCCTTCTATGGATAACTCGCTCTCAGTGCTATTCCCATACGAATTTGCCAGTGGGCTCGACCCATAATTAGCAGGAACAACGGCATCAGGTGCCCGGTTGAAGTTCTTTGATTCTGTCTTTCCCTCAAAACTTGCCTTCGGGCTTTTAACGGGATTTACTACTCCATGCGCAGCTTCACCAGCTTTCCGTCGTTGTTCATGTTCGGACCTCCATTTTCTCAACTCCTGTTCTACACCCAATTTCCCTTCCTTGGCCTTCTCAGCCTTATCCAATGCCAATTTCAGGGCTTCCTTTCTAGCAGCCATCTGCCTATTCACTTCTTCCAACTTTTCTAAGCTTCTTGACTCAGACTCCTTAGCTACCTCAATTTGGGAAATTGCAGCTGCCACCCTCACGTTGGCCTGCTCCTCTGCCTCGTGAGCGCGTTTGCTGAGCTCGTAGTACTCCTCTAGAGAAAGTGTTACACCAGTAGGTGAATCCACATCATTGGTGCTTCTAGCTGATTCACTCTCTTCCAAAGCTTTTATTGCCGCCATTGCCAACTTCTCTGAAGCCTTGGCTGCTTCTATCTCCTTTTGAGCTGCAAGTAATCTACTCTCCACGGTACTTGCTCCAGCCTTGGCTTGCTCAGCTTCTTCCTTTGCCTTTCGCAGCTCTTCACGAGCCACTTGAGCAAGTGACTTGGTCTGATCAGCCTCTTGTGCTGCTTGCTGTAATTGTTTGGGCAGCTCCACCATGTTTTCTCTAGCTTCTTTCTCCTTCATCTGAACTAGAGCTATTTCTGATCTCGTCCTGTCTAGTTCTGCTTCAAGAGATGCAACTGCTACTGATGCCATTCCTTCCCTTTGCCTAATGGTGGCAAGAGCCGATTTCTCTGTTTCAAGCTCTGACTTTAATGATGTGGCAGCCACCTTCAAGTAATTTACGTCAGCAGTTGCTTTCTCTATGTTGAGCTTCACTTCTTCAAGCTCTTTCTTTGCAGAAGCAACAGCTGCTTGTATATCACTATGAGTTTTCTTTGCTGATTCCTCTAGCTCACCATTTGAGTGTCCTCCTTCATCAGTTTCCTCTTTTAATTTTGATTCCATATAAGCTGCTAATTCAGCTTTCAAATCAAGTAGCAAGGCTGTGGCAGTGTCAAGTTTTGATTTGAGGTCCTTTGCTGATAGAATTTGCTGGTCAAGTCTCTGAAGCTCCTCTTCTGCCTGCGTCAATTCCTTCTCCCAATAGAGAGAATCTTGCTCTCTGGCCATGGCTGCTCCTATTCTGTGTTCCTCTGCTTCCAAATGGGCAGCATGTGCAGACTCTAATGACTCCTTTGTGGCAATCAGCTCAATAGTCAGTTCTTCTACTGTCTTCTCAACTTCCTTGGATGCGGCCAAAGCCTCTTCAGCTTTTTTCATAGCTACATCTTTTTCAGTTACCAAAGAAGCATATTCCTTACGCAGCGCTTCTAACTCTTCCTTAACAGATCTTAGCTCTGAAACCGCAGCTATATGCCTGGCTTTAGCCACCTCAAGCTGTGCCTTGGCTGCAACACTAGCTTCATCGGCAATTCCTTGCTCAATCTCTTCCACCCTGAGCTTGGCAAGTTCTGAGTCTTGTTTTGCCTGATGCTCCTCTGTCTGTGCCCTTTCAAGGTTCAGCTTTAGTTCTTCTATGAGTCTCTTAGAGCTGTCCAGCTCCTTCAGCACTTGCGTTTTTGCCACTTCAGCTATCTCCGACTGTCTCTTATACTCGGGAATCTCCTCCTGTGCTTTCTCAAGTTCTTGTTCTACAAGCTTGCGCCTCTGCACAGCCAGAGGAGATTGACAGTTATTTTCAATGGGACATGTCATAAGCTACACTTGTGAGGCAAATATCACAATTTGATAAAATATTCAGAACCAAGTCAGAAAAAAATGGATTATCAATACATTATGCATTCTAGAAAAGTTTCAAACACGTTATCACCAAAGAAAGCAAAAACTAACAGCAAGCAATAATTAGAAACGGGAACCTTTACCCAAGAATTGAATCTGTATCCTCCTTTCCCCATTAGTTATTCCTAATTAAACAATAAACCTGACATAACATACAAAATTAAACATGCGAGCAATCGTTCAGTAAAGCTTAAAGAAACATGTGCAGTCTGGTTAAAATAAAAAGTTACTGCTCTCTGGTCAAATTAAAAAGTCATTGCTTTCAGAAACAAACATTTTGTCTGATAAATATAGCACCTAGATTCATCATCATAAAAGTGCTACCACCATGACTACTAACAACTTCTCACCATCCATCTGCGGAACTAATCACACAACTGCTGCCGCCATGACCATAGACATTACCGCACACCATTTAACACCACAACCAGATATACCACCTTAGTAGTTAGTACACAATCATTGCGCTTCCTTTTTGTCTCTCTTTTTTTGTTTTTTCAATTTCTGCAATGTAGCAATATAAATAAGATGCTATGCTCCCTCACAGAAGTCCTTTGGCACAAGATTGACTCAAGAAAAAACTTCATTATAAGCCCTAAAAATTTAAGGCACCTAAGAAGTCACTATATAGAAAAGCGCAGTGACTAGTCATACTCTCAGGAAAGTGAAACATTATCTTTTGTGAGTTTTAGCTATCCTCCCCAGTTTTTTGGTACTGGCTAAATATCATAGCCACCTAGCAAGAAAATCAAATACTAGGATATTCTTTTTAGTGACAGCAATTACAAGAAGGAATGTATCAGGAAGTCTGTTAAATTGAAATTTGTCTATGGCCTAAAGGGATACATTTGAGATATACGAGGTCAAAAAAAGAGTGTCCTCATAAAGTTCTCAATTGGGTTTCTCTAGGGAGAGTGATGTGCACCTCTTCTACCATAACCACCATGACCGCAACTACTGCATTGGCACCAACGGTACCATCTAATCCACTTTCCCCATTGCTATTATCATCATCATCATCATCTCTATCCATGCCATTACCAGCACCATTACCACCGCTATTGCCAATTGCATAACCACCCAAACCACACGAGTAAATCACATATTTCTTATTTTTAACATACCATATGTAGCATAGTGATCTCCAAAAACACTCAAACAAAGTGGTGCTTAAAGGGTGTCATTATGGTTAAAACACAGCAGATTAAGTAATTATTAATAAAATGGCATAACATATATACCTCCACAGTTTGGATTCTATGGGCTTTCCAATCAACAATTCCTCCAAACTTGGATACAGCTTCTTTGACCGATTCAAAAGGTGCTGTGGTATCAATATGGCCTCTGTTTACATCAACCTGATTATCATATTTAGAAGGATCACTAGAGGCTGGTTTCTCAATGGCAATCTCAGTAACCTTTGCATGGGGCAGTGGAAGCTCATCGGATGGCACTACATGAACCACATTTTTAGATTCCCTCATCTCAGGAGAGGAATGCTCATCAGATAGCACTACATGGTCCTCATTTTCTGATTCCTTCACCTCAGGAGAGGACGTAGAAGACTTAATCACATCATCCACATGAACATGAGCACTGTCAATGGCATACCCATCTTGAGCTTGCTGTTCATCAGAAGAATCCACTACCCCACCAGTTTTAGAATTTGCCAACACCGTATCCTGTTGATCTGTCTCTGTTTTATCAACTTTATCTGCTGAGATTGAAGCTGGAGTGTCTGCTGGAAGAAGCTGATCTTGTCCCAGTGTTGGACCATCAGATGCATCTTCTACAGTTTCAGACAATTGGCTGCTGGGTTCCACTTTTCCATTAGTAACTGGATTTATTTTAGCTTCAATATGAGAATTACAATCATCCTGGGAGGGCAAGGACGAATCCGGAGGAGACATCTCTTGAGCAATTTTCACATCCTGAGGAGGTTTTGCTTCTGCAATTCCTGCATCCTCCATACTAATAATGTTGTAAGGAGTGCCTCAAGGGTATCTGCATCCCAAGTAAACAGAAATCAAATTAGCAAAAATGAGCAGGAAAAAAAATCAAGAGAAATGCATTGCCTCTTTCATGAAATTCTCAACGATGTAGGTAATTGAAAATTTATGACCATAGCTTGGGTTAAAACAATTAGTTAAGCTTAAACACCTCAGTGACTAGAATTATTAGAGGTCAGAACTCCTGAAATAGCTGGTCGATGACAAATTCAAGATATACAGGCTGCAGCAAATTGATAGGCCGTAAAAAACCTAAGCCCTTGCTTTGATACCACCATTGTCATGCGCCCAACTTCCCTTAAAGGAAACTACGGTGTGAAACTTTTACCAGTACTTATGAGATTTTTGTTAGGGGTGACCACCCAACAATTTTAACCTCAAGTTTTGAAGCGGAAGGTGTAAATCTTTCATCTAGTTTCATTCCCCTGATTTTTCTCATATTATTTATTTTTAATGTTTCCTTATTGTCAACCCCAGTCTCATTGTATCAAGCCTAGAAAGAATCACACAACATTTACATAATATGAATAGAAATGCCAATTCAATCATGACATAGGTTTTAGGACATTTTACACATCAAAATACGCCCTTCAGAGTTCAAAAAACATCTGGATCACATTTCCATGCTACGGCCTATATACATGAACAAAATCTGCCCTAGGAAAGACAACTACCACCACCACCACCAATGTTCACATTTGTTTTATGCATGTACCGTTCATCCTCATACATCATTTGTTTTGGAAAGTATTCATCATCATATACCATTGCATTTCATTCTTCCATTTAATTCAACTGTTAGGCTGACTAAATAGGAAACTGCAAATGATTACAAGATCACTGATTGCGATTTCTACATCATAAATACTGAACAGGATGCAAAATCATAAATTCGAAATGGAATTAATGACATCTTCAGTCTCACCAACACATAAAAGCTAAGAAAATAAATTAATTCCATTTGGCATACCAACAGAGCAATTAAACTATTAAAGTAACTAATATTTATTACTATGTATGGTAACAATAATCCCTCACAAATTAATAAGGAGAAACAATTAAAATTCTTACAAAATTCTAAATATACGTATTATTACAACTCCAAGTTTCATTAATAACATTCCTAGTTTATTCAAAAAAAAAAAAAAAAATCCTAGTTTAAAAAAAGGAAAAAAAAAAATGAAAATATTAAAGCAGCTACTCCAGCCTCAATTTTTCACTAAGCTTCCATGTTTTACGAATTCTTGTCAATCAAAAGCGTGGGAATATGGCAAATAAACTACAAAAGCATGCTTCGTAGACGAATTACCTAAACGCGAACTTACTCACGGAATTCCACAAATAATCAAAACAGATAAAGCCGCAAATCTAATCCAAAACTCAGATTCTGAGCTCCAATCAAGATTTAAGCATCAAAACGAAGGTGATTTCACAGTTTATAATATATGCTTAATTTGAAACAGAGGAAGAACAAGGAACGTACCAGAAACGAAACAGAGAAGTCAAACGGAGACGATAATCAAAGATTACTGAAATTTACCAAAAAAAGAAGAAGTAAATAACGATTAAAATTAGCAAGTGGAATGAAAATTAAGGTGGAAAATTTTGGAGCTAAAAATAGAGGGAGCAAATTACGGGGAGCGTTCAAGTGCGTGGAGCCTACCTCTTACCATAGGCTAGATCCATCTGTACACTTGACTCTCTTCCTCTCCCTTCAAAATAAGCTCTATTTCTTTCTTCTTCTTTTTTTTTTTTTTTCTTCTTATTCACTGTTTGTCGTCACTGTTCTTTTCAGTTTTCACCGAGGCAAAGAAAGACACACAGCTTGTGGTTTTCTCGAAAGGGATTTTTTATTTGAAGGGAATCTTTGGAACGGAAAAGTCGTTTTGGGCTTTTGACTAAATCTAGCCATTCATCTTAGTTTAGTTTGGGATTAAGATATATTTCATTTATTATTATTATTATTATTATCGACATATGTCCCAATCTCAATTAATCCAATGCTCACCTCTTAATATTACAACACGAAAACTCAAAAATAAAATTAAGAAGTAATCATTTTGATAATATATAATGTTGAGGAGATTAATATTTTAGGTTCTTTTTTCAATTGAATTAGGATTTTTTTTAGTTTATTTGAACTAAAAAATATTTAATTAGTTATAATAAAATAATATTTTTATCTTTTAAAAATATTCTTTAAATATAATTAATTAGATCTTCGATTTAAATGAACTGAAAAAATTTAGATGTGTTGTATTAATATAATTATATCAAACTCTTTTTTAATACAACGGCTAAAAAATGAATAAAGTCACCGCCCATTAATTAATGACGCGGGTGCTTGGAATGGAATGACGCTCTTCTGTTTTAAAGGACTATTATACCCATCCTATTAAGTTTTAATTACGAAAGGTTTGATGTATTGTACAGAGGTAATAACTAATATTGGCCAATTTTTTGTTAAAAAGAAAGGTTGTGGCACGGAATTTACAGCCAGGTGGAAGTAGAAATTCCAACAAGCGCCAACGGTCAGGAAGATAAGAGTCTTAAGAGAGAGGACAAATGATACGTCAAATGACCAAAATAACCCTTTTTCACCATTTCCACGTTACTGGAGCGGGGTCCAGATCTTGCCCCCACACGACCGACGCGTTGGACAAACTGTGGCCGTTGGATCGCTTGTGGTAGTTAAATTAGACTGTGGGATCCCAAGGTCTTCGAATAGAAGAATCTATTTTGTAGAAGGTTCGAGGACTTGGGGATTTGTGGAGCAAAGCAGTGCTAGTAACGTGTGCGCTTTTGGATAAGTTTGGCTCTTCGATAAGATTTGAAACTTGAAAATGCATAATAACTTTAAAAGTATTTTTAAATATTTTTATATTTATTAAAAAGTAAATTTTATATTGGGATAGTGGGATTAAGATCCATGCTTGAACTTTATAAAATTTTTGGATATTTTTAAAAAATAAAATAATCATTTTATTCATCCTAAATACACTAATTAAATACTCTTTACTTTAAAGAGTGTCGTGTATCTTATTCTTAAATTGGGTAGCCTAGTCCCTAGTGAATCTTCCTCCGTTATTATATGGTCCTGTACTACATACGCAATAAATAATAGCTCAATAAATATATTAATTATCTAACAAGCAAAAGTGTTGGTAACAACTAACAAGGCAGTTCTTCTATAAATTTTCTGAGTGTAATTAGGGCCAAAATTCGTTGGTCAAACAAGAGTACCCACTACTCAGCATGAAAAATTAAATGTTCATAACCAAATATTATAACAGCCACACCAATCACAAATTATAATTCAATTATAATTGTTTGCAGTATTAACTGTAGAATATTTAGTTAGTTATAATGGAAGAATATGTTTATCCCCACAAAAAGTAAAAAGTAAAAATATATTTCTATTATAACTAATTGTTCCTACTGATCTACCAACACCATTCTCAGAAAAATGATTCTTTTAATTTCATTTGAAATTGAGAATATCTAGTCGGTGTATTCTAGAGAGGTAAAATTGTCTAAAAAATTAAAATAACAATTTTACCTCTCTCAAAAAAAGAAAAAGAAAAAGGATACTATTATTAGACCTACAAATCTTTCAACTTCAAGACTCATTTGAAAAGGCAAAGAAAAAAAAAATTAAAAAAAAACCACTTATTGCCTTCAAACTATTACTCAATTAATAATATCATTTCATAGATAACTAGTAGGATCAAGGATGTCAACGCTCATTTGGGAGCTACAGAGGAAGGAGCTCTGTAAAGTCTGATTGAGTCATAAGACATGAAGATTCTCACTGCAAAATTTAAACCTGTGCCCTAATGTATACCTAATCATTTTAATAATTTTCTCGAGCCATTAAATCATCCGGTCAGATGGATAGCTTGGAGAATTCATTTTTCGTGAATAACATTTTTCTTTCCGTGGATGAAAGAAAGCCGGGAAATGCTCTTTTGCATTCTCCAAACCATCTCCCCACCATCTCCTCTCTCTTGTGAGGAGATGGGTCCCACGTGGGTCCCATGATGGAAGAAAAAATGTAAGAGGGAAGATGGGGAGGAGATGGTTTGGAGAATGCATTGTAGCATCTCCCAAGAAAGCCCATCCATGTACAAGTCCAGAAACATTCAGAAGGCCATTCTCGAACTCTTTGCGCACTCCATGATAACCAGCCCAAATGGCCCAGACTATCTGAGCAGATGATGCGCAAAAGAGGCCCTTTTCACTTCATTGATAATTTTAAATTAAAGTGGGCGTCATCATTGTTGTAAGTAAATAAGGCCCACGATTTTGTTTTTATGTTATTATCCTCTTCGGTCTCCACCAATAAAATACTTCCAGTTAGCAGTGGTGATAATGTATATATAAATGCTGATTTTCTAGGTAATTGCATCACCTAGAAAATCTAATTCTGATTTATTTACTTATTTTTAGGGTAGACATCCTAATAATTGCATCATGTAGCAGTCAAACTGTAATTGTGAGAAAGCTTTTATGAAGTCCACCTATCTTAATAGATTTCAAACAATTCATTTCCTATTCAAACAGGTAAATTTCATGAAAATTCTCTAACATTTGCTATATGAATTATACTATTAACCGAGACAACAAATTACTGGATCATCTTACTCCACCAGAGACAAAGGATAAGGATCCCTTACAAATTATGTGAATTTATTTTGTTTCTTACATCGAATGGCTTGAAAAATGATGCCAATAAAAAATGGTGGTATGTTACCAATGAGAATTGAGTATATTTTCATCATATATTTTTGTTTTATGTCGTAGAAAAGCTTTGTGCCAAAAAAATGTCTTTTGGTTTACTAAAAAAGAAGCGTTTCTTCAAAAATAAAGAAAAAAACTTTTTAGAAAAAATGTTATTTTTAGCTATCCTAATAACATGCAACATTTTTAGTAAGTAACATTTCTTTTAAATCCTATTCTATGCAAAAAAAAATGACATAAATTCACATAGTTGAATTCCTTTAAAATTATGGAGAATGTTCATCCAACGACAAAGACAAAGTACCTGGTTTTGACTTTTGAGCAGCCGCAGAAAATGTCAGAGAATGTAGTTTACATGTCTCTATCAATAACGTGTCTAATGATACATGTACGTGCATGCGCACCAATACTTTTATGAGAGAAATATATTTGGATTTTCAATCGCACGTTTTTTTTCTTTTGACAACCTTGTACCGACTCCCATGGAAGATATTATTGTTTTCTTTGGTGATAATCATTTAGATTTATAAACTTAATAAATACATGGTGGTTGAACACTTGAACTATATATAATAATAATAGAATTGACTATGTTAAGTTACCAGCAATGGCTGTGGTATCATTTCCTTTTGGGCCATGGAATTAATTAGCCTAATTGATTGCATGTACATATGTTTATTTATTTAGTGGGTGTACCTAAATAGGTTTGTTCAACCAACCCTTTCATAATCACTTGCCAATTCTCCCACCGTCATCCCTAATCCTTTCATAATCACTCTACTTAATTAACAGGCGAAATTCGTCACAAAAATGGAATAACTTAAACATTTTTTCACAAATTAAGTTACTCCACCTTAATTGAAACATTATATCACTTTCATATTGATTTGGATGCTGCATCTGAAATATTTCATAATTTTGCACTTTTGAAATTGATGGGTCAAATATTTGATACATTATTTTTTTTAGGAGAAACTTTACAAAAAACTCCTGAATTACCACGCGTTTTGGTAAATTCCTAAATTTAAAAAACTGTCAATTTCACTTTTCTAACTTTTAATTTGATGCAATTTACCCCCTCTATCAATTTTTTCCGTTAAAACCCCTTAAAAAAAAAAAATCCTTTTAAAAAAAAGAAAAAAAAAAAAAGGTCACAAGGTGGCCCAATTGTGGGTCACCTTGTGATTTTTTTCTCTAATTTTTAATTTGAAATTTTATAAAAAAGTCAAGAGGTATAATGGTCATTGTATCACTTTTAACGTTTAAAAACTAACGGATTGAGAGGTTTAAATTGAGAGTTTTTGAACTTTAGAGTAGGTCGGGCTGGCAAAACGTGTTTATGTGTCGGGTTTGTGTCCAACCCGACACGTTTAAGCCCAATACAAACACGACATGTTTAACTAAATGTGTTGAACTCCCCAACCTGAACACGACACGGTCTATAAATGGGTAACACAACACGAACCCGTTTATGTAAACGGGTCGTAATCGTGTCGTGTTACCTGTTTATAGACCGACCCGACCCGACATGAATGTAAACTCATTATAGTTTTTAACCTTTTATATCCATACCAAAATGGTTTTTTTTTTTTTTTTTTCCCCTAATTAGTCTTTCCTCTACTTCCTAAACAAAATCCTCAAAAATAATAATCAAACCATCAAAGGGAGGTAGAATTGGAGTTTTTTTTTTTAGGGTTGAGCTTTTAGGTTTAGATGTTTAATGAGAAAAAAAGAAAAAAGAAAAACATACAAGTCAAACGTGTCGACCTATGAACCCGGCGGGTTGACACGACATGACACGTTTACTAAACGTATCGTAAACGGATGACCCATTTACGACCTGAACCCAGCTAAGCCAAACCTTAACCCGAATTTTACGTGTCGCGCGTGTTTGTGTCAGGTTCGCGTGTCACGAGTTAAATTGCTAGCTCTACTTTAGAGTGATTTTCTTAAAATGCGTAATAATTCAAAAGTCTAATATTTTATCATCAAAATACTAGCATGCCATTGTCTTCGATGGAGTCATACAAATTGTGTACACATAAGAATTTAATATATTAGCAGTAATTGGCGGACAAAACAACGTTGTCTTGGGAAATTTGTCTATGATTCCTTCAAAAAATAAATGTACGTAACGGATCATATAACTCAGAACATCTCAAATTACAACCAGAATAAATTATGTGGACATATAAAAGAAAAGAAAAAAAAAATCCCCAATATCCTTCTATAGAAGAAATGATCGAAACTAGAATGATTACAAAATTCTAACCAATCAAATGAGACTGCTGGCGCCTAGGGTCTGTAACATTAATCCTCCAATGCCCATCAGGAAACCCCTTCTTCCCAGCTTTCCTTCTTTCCCAATTTAACTGGGTCCTCCTCAGCTTCGTTAACCCACAAAACCCTTGCAACCTCTCATCCATGGCGTCGTGAACCTTCCACCACCTCCAGTGCGCCACGTCACTCGCATAAACACGTTGGTCCTCTACGTCCCAATTACAATCATAGTCCCTATAACACATCCAAGGCTTCCATCCCAGATAATGTATCCCATAAACCTTGGGAGGATCGGCCCCAAAGAGCTTGTTCTTCACGCTCATCTCCAACGTGGTGTTTGCCCAAAAGTTCTTCAAGTAGTTCACTCTCCTGGGAAACCTGTGCCACCACACGAAGATCTCATTAAGGAAACCCTGGTCACCGCCGTTGTAGGAGATTATGTCTTTTCTGTTCTTCATGAGCACTCGAAACGTGCATTTAGAGGGCTCGATGACCATGATGCCGGAGTTGAAGATCGACACGTCGTTGCCAGTGGCCGACAGCTGAGGGAAGTGGAAGAGGAGGTCAAGGTTACGCAAAACGATGATGTCAGCGTCGATGAATATGATCTTGTCATAGTCAGTGAGCTGCCAAAGTCGGAACTTGCTGTAGTTGTACTCGTTGTACGTGCCCTTCTCGGCTCTAGGGTTTCGAATACGCTTGATGAGCCGGATGGTCCATCCGGCAGAGGCGAGGGCATCGCGTTTGGTTGTGGAGATGGAGTTGTCTATGAGCAGGATGAGGTCGCGCTTGGTGCCCGTTTGGAGGAGGCTCTGAGCAAGGGTTATGGCTCCGCAAACGTAGCTATCGGAGGAATGTAGAACTGTGGCGTAGGCCTCTCGTTTCGGTGTCTTTGTGGAGCTTAAGATCTTGGAGATGTCATACACTTCATCAATACCTGCGATATGTTATAAACACGTCACATCAACCGGGACTTACACTATAATTGTACTTAAGATTTACAAACAAGACTATGGTAAATTTTCAGCACATAGAAGTTCCATTGGAAATTTTGGAGAGAAAATGCACATCTGTTATATATCCACTATAGAAAATTTTCATGCACTACTTGTTTTGTAGAAGCTAGCCATGTTGTTTGACTTTTATTTTTACTTAAAAAAGTTGTAATTGGTATTATGATTCAAAAGATGACCAAATTATGTTTTGTTGCATTACCCTATGCCGGCAATTAGAAATCAATGGTGTTAATTGTAAATTTTTAAAATATTAAGGGGTATATTACAAATTCTTAAACATTAGAGTTCAAATTGAAAAATATCTCAAACTTATACGAAAACATATACAATCCATAAAAACATAACATAAACTGTTTATGAAATGATCACTCACTTCCATTTCACTTTAAAAAGGTATGAAAATGATTCTATAATTATAGAACTATAGAATTAATTAGTGTATTGCATCATTAAAGAAGTGACGATGGTGACTGTTGAGGGTACAGAATTAGTTAAAAACACTAATGAATTCCCTAATTTCCATGAAAATGGAAGATAAAATGTAGATATTTTCAAATTCTAAATGAATACATATGCATGAAAGCAACCTTTTTTGGCGCCTAGCTAGGAAGTAGTTAGGAAGGTTGCTTAGAAACACAGCTAATTGAAGGACACACCACAACCACCTCCCAAACGACTCACTAAAAGCAAGCAACCAAACCATGCTATCATCGCACCCATCATAAACATATATTCATAAAATATATATATAATGACCACTGCTTCTATTTATTACGGTATAGTCGACTGCACAACTAATTTATTCTTAGTTATTATCTAAGAAATTTACATTATAATTATCTGGCTTGCGAGTCCTAAACCGAGTTGATTGGCTGGATACTCGGTATATTAGTCTTCCTTTAATTAAGAAAAACTTTATTATTTTTTGTACTTTTAAACAGATACTAGTAAAATTTATAGTTGGCACCTAACAACGAAGCGCCTGTAGCTCAGTGGATAGAGCGTCTGTTTCCTAAGCAGAAGGTCATAGGTTCGACCCCTATCTGGCGCGTTTTTTAATATTTTCATTATTTTTTGTATTTTTATTTTTTTTTGG
>CM017327.1:35664102-35676308 GCA_006937295.1 Carpinus fangiana | reverse complement strand
GGGGGGGTGTGCATATGCAGGAAGCAGCCATGAGATGAAATCAAACAACTGGGAAAACTGTGATTCAAATGAAGGCATACCTTGTCCCCAAAGGGGTAAAGCCAGCCTGCAAGACCCAATAGGCAAGGAGACCTTCTGCTCTAATCTCCCCATCTCCGCCTCAAAAAGCCACCAATCACCTTCTTTTCTTACCAAATCGTTGCATCTAAACAGCTCCATCATTGGTCTGCATTTGCTCAAAAACACAACCTTTGTCTTTCCATGCCAATCCCTCTTTCCCTTCTTCACTGCCAAATTTGCCGCTATCAGATGAACTTGGAGCCTCAACACGTCTCTCGCCCAACCCTCTTCTGGAAACTTGCATGGCAGTTTAGCCACTATCATATCCATACTCTCATAACTTCTGAACTCCGGCATCGGTATCTGTAACAGTATAATTAAATTAAATGATAAATAATTGATTTATTATTCACCTCATATTTTAATTAAATATTTCAGGTTACCTCGGGACAGGTTGGAACATCGACATCTTCCTCTTCGTCTATCCATTCAGGGAACAAATCTTTCCATTCAAACAGCTCTGAGACCCGTTGGAATTTGACTGGTTTAGTCTCGCTGATGTCCCATCCACTCACATCCATGTCATCCATATTCACCATCCCAATTTTCATTCCTCTCACCCCCACCATCTCCTTCATGAAGCTTGGCATTTCTATCTTGCTCAAGTTTCCCTCAGGCGGCTTTGGTGAATCAATGGCGGCTTCCGTCTCCCCTAAGACCACCTTCATCTTAACGCCTGTATCCGCCTGCAAAAGTCAATTTCAGCCAAATGGGTCATCCAAATATACGTCAGAAATATATTTGAGGGTAAAGAAAAAGAGAAACCACCGGCTGCTTGCTAGCTCGCTCACCTTACCTTGTGATGGCACCCGCGCAATGAACACCGAACAAGCAACGCTGCATTCTCAAAATAAACGGAAGAAGATGGCTGCAGAAGAAGAACTGCGTAAACCAGTAGAAAGAAAGCCAGGAAGAAGATATTTATTCTGATAACCAAAGCCTTTGAAGGGATGGCCTTCATCAACTTTTGAAGACCAAGTGATCCTTCCATCACAGTAAGCAAAAATCTGCAGTAGATCCTCAAAAAGGGCACCCGTATATATATATATATATCTATATAATTACTCCACCTTCGCAGAAAAATGTATAGTTAAATTATTGTGATTGGGATATAAAGGATGATTTGGATGCAGTGGTTAGAGAGCTGCCTTAGAGAGTGATGTTAGAGAGAAGTTCAAATGAAGAAAGTCAGACCATTTACAGAGCTCCATGTGTCATTTCTGTGTGATGGTTTTCTTTGCTTGAGGACAAAACCGTCGGATAAAACTTGATATGTTTTTTGTTTGTTTCATATGCTATTAGGTGCATGCTGGTATTTCTAGACAATTTTCCTGAGTTTCCTACGCACCCTTGTACTTTTGCCCTTCTCTCCCAACCTACCAACTAACTCCCACATACACAACCTTGCTTGCTAACTCGGCCATGTTAGTAAGACCATGCATAGAGAGGGTTGTTATCTCATTAATGTTTATATAAGGGACAAACTTTTCCTGCTCATAAATAAAATGACAATTTTTTTTTTTTTTTTTTTTCTCAAAGTTAAATAGTTAGGAAGAAATTCTTTAAATTTAGTCGATTTTCTAACACTTTGGGAAATACATGCTTTTTTAAGGAGGAAAACCTTCAAACTCAATCTATTAAATTAATATAAATTAGATTGGAATTTCTTTAAATTTACTCTATAAAAATGTTATGTGTTCCTTATTATGCAAGAAATACACGAGTTTTATAAAGACAGTTTTTATTCAAACTGGGTTGAAGAAAATTCTCCTTTAACCCAGTCTATGATTGATATAAATTAGTTAGATTGGTGGAGTTTCTTAATAGGTGAGAAATACGTACACAATTGTTTTTAAGGGTAAAAGCTTTTCTTCAAATTTGTCTTGAAAGCATGTGGTTTTCAATCAAAAAAGGTGAATTAAAACATTGTCGAGAAACTTTAGGTATGTAGTGTAAGGCAGGAATGTTGAAAGAGGCAGCTAAACAACTATTTGGTTGGGTGGTCAGCTTCAAGAATAATATGTCCCCATTTATTCGTTACGGAATTGTGAGTCTCCACCAATTTACGTTTTCTAATCATTTCCACCTTTTGGTGATCAAATTCAAAAATAATTGATATATAAAAAAGGGGTTTTTAGGTTAGATATCAGCACATCACAAGCTCACCAAACAAATGATTTGTGACCATGTTTAACACGACCCGGTGGTCCAGGCCAAATGTTATGGTAAACTATCACACTCTTCTCCTGGTAACCCTCTTCATCGAAACGAACTCACGCTAGCTCTCTCTCTCTCTCTCTCTCTCTCTCTCTCTCTCTCTATAGACCAATAGGCTTTTTACACCTTATCATAATCTATGCTTTATACAAATATATATCATGTGGATGGCGACTCCTTGTTGGTCTCATCCATTTTGGGCCTTGCTCCTTGGGTAGTTGCTCTTTCTCTCGGTTTAGGTGATGGCCCTACGATTTTTGCTAACTGCCCATTTCTCAATTAGAATGTGAAAAAATGTCTCATTTGAGTCTTTCGCGCTAGGCTAGGCAGGTGATTTTATAAACACATGATTTTAAAAGGTTCTAACTACCTTTAATTGTTAATCAATTTGTTCTCAAGAGGTAGTTCAATCGGCTGTGAACCACGTCTTATGAAGCGGAGGTCACAAGTTCGAATCCCCCCTCCTCCTACCCTTGAACGGACATGTCAAAAAAAAAAAAAAAAAAAATTGTTAATCAATTTAACAATAAAAATAATTGGTTCTGCTAAAATATGTCTCATATCAACTGTTAGGTCTCAAAGACCTACAACTAATTAATCGACAAATCATTCCACTTAAACGTGCTTTATATCAACTATCTAATTTTGAGGACCCGTCATTGGTTAGTCAATTTAACGATGGAAATAAATCGTTCCTCTCAAACGGACCTCACATCAACGGTCAAATTTCAAAGTCCCATAAATCAATTGATCTAATACTTCTTGTTTTCAAAGTCTCATAAATCAGTTGATCCAATACTTCTTGCTTTTTTTTTTTTTTTTACACTCCATTCGTTCAACAAGGGGTAGCTCGAAAGTCGAAAGCAACAAACTATGAAGCTTGAAAAGATTTACAAGCAAAACTCTACTAAAAAGGGGAAAGCACTTCTACTTAGAAACAACACTATTTTACAAATTTTACCATAAAATAATGTGAAGCAACACTATTTTACAAATTTTACCATAAAATAATGTTGCTACTCACATTATTTATCACACCTACTAACATAGCATGTTTTAAGTGAATTAACACCACATCAACTAATGTAAAATTAATATAAAGAAGCCACTTAAACCACGCTATGTCAAATAGTGTAAAATGAGCATAAAGATGAGCATTACTCTTTACCAAATGCTTAAATCAAAACCGAATATGAATTTTGAAATCACTATTTTTAAAAGCACTGAAGTTATACTCCAATGTCAAAAAACTAGAAATTCTCATGTGAGAGTTGACAATACTTGAGCGAGTCGGCTCATTGTAAGAATTTTTTTTTTTTTTTTTTGGACATGTCCACACAAGGAAAGGGGGTTGAGAAATTCGAACTAGTAACCTCAGCTTCAATAGGCGTGGTTCAAAGTCGATTGAGCTACCCAAGTGCTCATTGTAAGATCACTTTGCAAAACATTAGATATGTACGGAGCAAATTGTGCACTGATTCGGCAATGACAAACCAAGTATAGCCCTATTAGAGCATTCACATCCGGCTCGTCTAATGTTTGGCTATTTTAGCTAAAAAAAATCACCTTTATCTATTTGAACTACTTATATTTTTAAAGAATCCACATCCGGCTCAGTATTTTAACTTTATACTTATTTAAATATTCATTTTCTATTCTTTCTTTATATTTTTTTTATTATTTCTTTATAAATATCTGATGCCTACTATTCTTCTTCCTCCTCCCAATTCTCTTCAGCCTCCATCTCCGGTACACCAAAATCAAGAACAGCCAAAAATCGTCGAGAACACCAAAAAACACAAACCCATTGTTCCTCTTCCCTCAAAACTCTCTCTCTCTCTGTCTACAAATTCATGGCTGATCAGAGCACAATGCCATCAATCATGGAGTCAAAGCCCATGCACCCACTTCACCAAATCGCAAAACCGACCCACAAGCTTCTTCTCAAGCAATGGCTCAAGGAAGAAGAACTGATCCTCGGAAGAATCATCCCCAAAGAAACCCAAATTGACTCGGCCCGAAAGGAAATCACAATGCTCTACATCTTCTGGAGAGGGATAAAGAGGACGGAAAGCTCTTGGCTAAGTGCGTTGAGGAATTAAAGAAGAAGGGGATCAAATTCGACTTGCTGAAGGAGGTCGACACGCTTCGAAGGGCGAAAAGTTTGTGGGTGGAGGCCAAGGCAGTCAGGAAATGGTCGGCGAGGGATTTTGCCACCTTGTTCTTCTTCGCCGTGTCTTGCCTTGTTCTCGGCATCACAAGGGTCATCGACTGTCTATTGTCTATGTGGCGGGGGGCATGACAACCAGAAGGAGGAGGCAGGAAGAGAGGAAGAAGAAAGAGGTGGGCAGAGGAGAGAGAAATGAGGATTTTTTTTATTAATATTTACGTTTGCTGAGGAGCTACAGTAAGTAAGCAAATTTGCTTACTACTGTAGCTCCTCAAAAATTTGTAGAGGATCTTGTTGAGCCGGATGGAACAGACTTTTTGGAGTTTGGCTCAACAATTAAGCCAAAAGTCTCAATTGTTGAGCCCACTACGAATGCCCTTATAGCAGTCCATTTAGGCAAAATGCCCTAATCTCACTTCCAGCCTCATTAGCATTTCATACAAAAAAATTCACCAACTGCCAACTGTCATAATGTCATTTCATTTCAACTATATGTTGCCGAGGAAACTGAGATGTATAGACTCAATTGTGTATACCCTATGTGCTCACTGTGATGATATTCAATAACTGCCCCCTCAGAAGAGATTTATGGATGAGAATTTTTCTCCAATATGAGTTGGAAGAATTTTCTCCAATTCATCTATTAAACAAATAAATTCAACAGCATCATAAATGCTCTAAAACATAAAGAGCACATTTGTATCAGTATAAATAGGCCTGTACATATAAAGTACGAGCAGTTCCACAATTTAAGTGTCAACATTGTGATTTCCCTGACCTTCTTCACTGGATCTCATGTAGCTGGTTCACTCCCTCATATATTTTTTCAAATGGATACCCATCCACACTCCGGGAGCTTTGACTTCCTGCATTCCATTATCCGCATGTCAAGGAATTTATTTCGTTAACATGCAACACTAGCACAAACGCAGAGGTTACTGATAGTCATAATGGCTGACCTGCTTTATTATGAACCTGAAAACATGAATTGTGCCCACAGATTCCAGATCCATTCAAATGGTCAGTTGAACTCACATCACATGCATCACGCTTTAAGCACTTCTTGAATGTGTTGAGAGTGGCTTTTGCCAGGAGGAATAAAAATCAGATCTTCCCAACCTGAGTTATTCTCGCTTATCTGCATCAGTAAAGGGGCATCAATTCAGTGTTTAATTCTTGTTTTTCAAAACAAATTAAACATAATTTTTTTTATTTATTAATAAAGCAAATTCATTGGAAGTGTAAGAGGTGCAACCCAATTCACACAAGAGAATACCCAAAACAATCAATTAAACATACAATTTGTATAGGCAATGTCTAGTTACCTCCATTTTTCTCAAAACAGCTTCCAAGCTACCAACCTGTTCACATAGTTCCAATCAACCAATGAGAATTATAATAATGTAAAAGAAATAATACCAAAAATCAACATTGCACTATTTGGGAAGATGTGTAACAAATCATTAAATACAACTTCTATCCTGTGCTGAAATCAGGGATAAAACCACTATAGGTGGACCATGTCTAATCCAGATGGATCCTTCCAAAAAAATTTATTGGAAAAGAAGTGTTCAATGCCGCCAGGGAGGCCAACTTACTAGGATGGGAAGGGATTTCCAATCTAGAAAGAGAGCTTGCATGGAAAGTTTTGTACCAGCAATAATTTATTATCCAATAAAAGCCGATTTCATGAAATCTGAGCCACAGATTTTCAAATAATTGGAAACATTGACAACTCTTTGCCCATATGTTGGATTAAAATGGACTTCCAAATTCAACACAACAATTTTTCTGGTGACCTGTCACCAATTATAAAGAGTGAAGCTATAACATGGATTCTTGCACATTTCAATTACTGAAACAAAACAAATTCAAGACAATTGAAATCAGAAATGGCTGCTGGTGCAAAAAACAGAGTTTTAGAATGAATTATCACAATGTCTGACGAAAGAGAAAAGATGCTAAAATTGGAGCGCCTGACAAACAACGCAGAAAATGAACTATATAACATAGAATATTTCAAAATGTGCTTCTGAGCTTCTGAAATGTATTACACTTATTGTCATTAGCTATGATTTGAGTAAAATGATTTCACAGTTAATGCTATAAATACTTTAATGCCCAAAACGGTGGCAGGTTTTCATACCATAATATGTTGAGAGAATGACGGTCCTCTTGATGCCCTAGAGACTTTTGACAGTTCTTTTTCTATATCCTCCTGTGTAAGAACAAGCAAATGACAGCTGCTAGTAAATCACATACTCGTATCTGCATCTTAAAACATAACAGCATCTGCAAAGAGCTCAATGGGCCAAACCAACCTTTGTAAAATATACAGGGCAGTAACGCTTGTTTTTCTTCTTCACAACCAGAAGGTCTGACTGTAGATACAGACAACTAATTAGACAATACCGAGCAAAGACAATTAATTCAGGACAACCAAAAGCCCAATTTCTCCCCAAACACACACAGGCAAGCAAGTTTTATTATCTACAATTCTACTTCTGCAGCGCATTTCTCTCTCTCCCTCACTCACTCCCTCCCTCCAAAATATTTCAATTGAGTGATGGACAAACACATGCATGCAAAGCCACTCATATGATGCATTAGAAAGTCGACATTTATTCCAAGTATCATCCAACCTAAGAGCTCAGTTTGTTGTATTTCCGCTTTTAAGGATGGAAATTAGACTCAAAGGTAGATTAACAAACCTGAAAAACAGGAACTCCATCAAACCCGCTCTTGGAGTCAGCAGCTTTGAGCTAATACACACGAAAGATAATCGTGAGCCAGTCTTAAAGGTTTCAAAAATACAATTACATAATAATGGAATACACGTATACAACATGTTCATAAACAAGAATTATGAAATTCTCCCGCAGCATTTATACATGTTGCAGCATAAGTGTTTGTACTGCCAAAGTTCCTATTTCCTGCCATCCACATGACAAGCCAAAACCCAAAGGTCTTTGCAATGTGTATGACAACCCCACCTTTTTTCTTTCTCCTTTTTGACATAAATTTTTAAGATGAAATTTTTGAAGTCAAGTGTAATGGCATGTGGCCCAACTTGAGACAGCAAACATTTAAGATTTCACTGAAAGGGGGTACAAATAAATTAGACATTTGGGTTAATCACATATTACACTATATCATCGACATGTGATGCTACATTATAAAAGATTAAACACAGAGCTGTTATTAAAATACCCCAAAGGATAAAAGTTGATATTTAGAGCAAAAAATAAAATAAAAGATAAAAGATAAAGAGAGTTAAAAATAAAAAGAGTTATTTAGGGCTAAACCAAACACAGTTAGTGTCGATTTTAAAACACAGTCGATGAAAAGGTAATTCTTAAAAACACAATTAACATTTAGTAAAATCACAGTTCGATTTTTAAAATCATGCGTCTTTTAAAAACACACCCTATTTATTTGCGATTTGAAAATGTAGATTTTTCCAAGTTTTCTAACCGCCATTCTTTTCAAACGTAATCCCAAACAGACACTTTATGCAATTTTGCTTAAAAACGCACTTTTGCCGCCAAACAGACTCTAATTTCTTTGTCTACTTTTACAGACACCAATGACCATGTAACATGTTAGTGGCTTACGCACATAAAAAAGTTTGAGTCATCGCTTTCAAAATAAAACAAGGGGCAACGATATGGCTTAGAGGACGAGCGGTGAGAGAAACTAACCTCCAATGCGTTCTTTATTTGAACTGGGTCTGGCAAAAAGCGGAATGCAATTCCTTCCACCTTCAACATATATACCTAGAAGTTGTAGAAAGAAGAAAAAAGAAGAGGAAAAATTATGTCACTCAATATGAATCTAACAGTGAATACAAATGATCTTATCTGAGGAATGAAGCCACAAGTATCCCCAAAGACCATTAACTCGCTAAATTTACGCCAATTGCCAATAAATGATCAATTAACTCTAAATAAATACCTGGTCAAGAGTAATGGGAACAACCTTAGCCTCACTTCGTAGCTCTCTTCTCCGCGTTCTAACCTGAAAATCGCCACAACTCACAAGTAGAACCAACAATATATCAATACAAAACGAAGAAAATTTTCCGTTTGGCTACAGGGAAAATGTCGTACTACACAACGAACTAAATAACTCACTGATGGAAATTTAAATAAAAACTGAAAGAAAGAGAGAGAGAGATAATCTCTTCAATTCCATTGCTTTCCTAACATTAGAGAAAATCACTGACCTGAGCAAGGAAGGCCTCGGCGTCCTCCTGGCGAAAGCAAAGCAATCCGATCGACTTGGCTGCATTGGGATCGGAAATGAGAACGAACTCATTGTTCGAGTTGCTGACAGTGTACACCGCCGTGCCGGCTAGAGTTTTGGCCACATGGTCGGAGCTCAAGACGGCGGCTATGGCCTGCTTCGGCTGGAAAACAGAGGCAAACGGCGGACGGTTAGGCAGGATAGGTGCCTTTGGCCAGATGCTGACTAGGGTTCCGGCAAACCGCTTGGTGTCGTCGAGCCGGCTCGCGAGCTCGGCGCCGAGCCGGAGGCAGTTCTGGTGGATGAAGGTGGAGAGCGAGAGAAGAGGCTTTGTCTGCCCATAGGGTTTCAGGGACTCCATGCCTGAGAGAGAGAGAGAAGAGAGCGGAACAGAGTGGTACTTGCCTCGAGTTTGATAATGGGGTCGGCGAGTGGTTAAACGCAAAGTTTGCGCGCGTGGAGATTGGAGTTTTCCAGGAGTTTCAATTGGGCCCAATATCTATCTCGAGCCCACCTTCAAGCCACTTTGTGTTAGTTGCACCCAACTTCAACCCCAGCCCAAATTCTTAACCATAAAATAAATAAATAACTAAATAACAAAAAATTAAATTAGGAACATATTTGGGTGTGCGTTTGATAAGCTTAAAAGTGCATTTAACAATCAAAAAGTTTGTTTGAAGGAAAAAAAATATTCATTTGGTAAAAAAAATTGAAATCACTTTTAAGAGTTCAAAAAGTTTCAAAATGGCTAAAACTCATTTTTAGTAAAAGCTTAAAAATGAAGCTTTTGTCAAAAAATAATTTGGCATAAAATTTTTATTTTTCAAATACAATCCTAAACATGCTCTAAACGTAATTTTTTTTTTAATTTTTTTTTTTTTTTAGAATCGTAGTAATATTTATTAAGTCCTGAGAGTGAGCCAAAGTAATAAAATCAGTAGTACTTATTTCTCACTTTATAGAAAATATCCGATCATCCAAAGCCATAAGATAACACAGAATCCTTAACAGGAAATCCATCGAAAAATTAGAATAAGGAGAAGGATTAAGGGGAAAAAAAAAAAAGAAGTGATTCCTATATGTAGAAGTATAGAATGGGGAAGAAAGTTTGTAATGAACAGAAGAAGAAAGGGAAGAACAAGAGAACACAAATTACTACATCTTTATTCAGTGATTTTAATGGTTACAAAAAAAGATAATATATAGACTAATGAAGGAAAACACATCCCATAAATAATATAATAAAATATAGAGTAAGCATGAAACATGGGGAGAAAATCAATATATTGTTGATTTAGTGGGGATATGCTTGATTTGTTTAGATTTTATTCTTTAACACTACATATCAGTTTTCAACTCCTTGTTCCAAAAGAAAAACTTTGAAAGGGAGGTTGTTATAGTCCTAAGTCTTTTACTTTTACATGATTTAAGTGACAATCTTAATACAATTCTCTATTTTAGTTGATTTTCAAATGTGAGTTATACTTGAAGCTTCATTATTTGGTATTAGAACCAACAACCACATTGAGTATGAGATCAAATGTAGTTCGTTGAATATGAGATCAAATGATGCGATTATATATGATGATATGCTATATATCAAACATTCAAATGTATTCAGTTACACGCGTATTTCATGCATCAAATTCGCAGAAAAATGGAATCATATGATTCAATTCATGCATATAACTCACCACAATAGTATGAAAAAAAATATATATATATATATATATTCATAATTGGGGAATAAAGGTTAAAACATGTGAGAGCTAGCTAGCCGCATCTCTTTTTCTCTCTCTCTTGATCTCTCTATATAAATATATATCATTGCCACTGGTCTCTAGCTAATTAATTAATTAAGTTGCCCCAGAAGCTAAAACCCATTCAAATTCCCTGAGAAAATGCGTAAGAATGTTACCATGTTTAAACCTGTCAGTGTTTCCTTCACAAGAGATCAGCTAATGAATATTTTCAGGAGCCATGACTTGGATGGAGACGGAAAACTTTCAAGGAAGGAGGTGAAGGCAGCATTCGGATATCTTGGATCACGTTGGGATTCTTATAGGGCTGTGCTGGCACTTCTTCATGCTGATTCCGACCACGATGGCTACGTTGGAGAGGAGGAGTTGAAAAAGCTTGTTGATTATGCCCTAAAATGCGGGTATACTATTGCCTAGACCGGCGTAAATCTTGATGTTATCATGTGTGGTTAATGTTGTCCTTACTTCTATTTATGTGACTTGTGAGTGCATGTGTCCGTTTGTAATAAGTCGCTGCTTAATTTTGATCATGTGATCGAAAGTTAAAAGAGGTGACTCTCTCAACCCCTCTTTCTTTCTTTCTTTCTTGCTCACATATTGAGGGACATTGTAAAAATTAGGGACAAGTACTTTTTTTGTACCTCGGTTTGCATTTTTTTAATTATTTTTTCCTCCATAAGTTTTCAAAACTGTCAAATATGGTACGTACCTCACCTATGAGAAAATATAAAATTAATACCTTGTTAGTTTTCGTCAATTCCTATTAACAGAATTCCGTGTTGGCGCATGTAAGTGGCCACATCATCTAACTGGATTCCTCCTAAACCTATGCCATATCATCTAAACCCGAATCAAGCTTGGGTTCGAAGAAGAATGAGGAATCCGGTTAGATGATGTGACCAGTTACATGTAACAACGTGGAACTAAGGATATATGTCGATCTTACAGCTCATTTATGTGATGATGACGTGAAATTCCATTAATTGGGACTGGCGAAAACTAACAAGGTATTGATTTTGTATTTTTCTATAGGTGAGGTACCATATTTGACTATTTTGGAAACATAAGGGGGAAAAATAAAGAAGTGCAAACTAAGAAACTAAAAAAGTACTTAACCCTAAAAATTAAAACAATTGGGAGGTTGATATTGCAAAAAAGATAGTAATTAGAAAGGCAGGCATATAAAAAAAGAAAAGAAAAGAAAAGAAGGGCCAGGTAACTTCACGTTAGATCCTTGAATTATTACGCGATTTGACAAGTCCCCTGAACTTCAAAACTTCTCAATTTGAACCATTGAATTTTCAATTACAGTCAATTTACCCCATATATCAATTTTTACCGTTAAAATTCTTAAAAAGACAAAATCACCCTTTAATTTTCTTTTTATTTTAAAAAGAATGATTTTTTTTTTTTTTAAATGGTCACAAGGTGGCCCAACCGTGGGTCATTGATCACCTTGTGATTTATTTTTGGAGAAACTTCAGATAGCCCCTCTGACCTTCCAGCCATTTACACAAATCCTCCATGAACTTTGATTTTCTCTCACTTTGGGTCCTTTAATGCTAAAACTACATTGTTTTGAGCCCAAATTTTAGCACCCACCCAACCCAAAACGACACCGTTTTGGGCATTAAAAGGTCCAAAGTGAGAGCAAATCAAAGTTTAGGGGGCCTAAGTGAGAGTTTTTAAAGTTC
>CM017327.1:35492811-35656702 GCA_006937295.1 Carpinus fangiana | reverse complement strand
ATTGCCTATTCAGTGAACCAACTTTGTCAACACATGCATGCTCCAACCTCAGTTCACCTCACAGCAGCCAAGAGAGTTCTTAGATATCTCAAAGGTTCTATTGATTTTGGCCTGCAATATGGCAAGGGTTCTCTCACCATTACCAGCTACTGTGACTCTGATTGGGCTGGAAATCCTGATGACAGGAGATCCACCACTGGCTTTGGTATCTTCCTTGGCCCAAATTTGATCTCCTGGTCAGCCAAGAAACAACATGTGGTCTCTAGGTCAAGTACTGAAGCAGAGTACCGTTCCCTTTCCCTTGCAACAGCTGAAATTTTTTGGATTCGAATGTTGCTCAAAGAACTCCACATCAGTCTCTCTTCTCCACCTATAATCTGGTGTGATAACTCAGGAGCTCTTGCATTGGCCTCTAACCCAGTATTCCATGCCCGCACCAAACATATTGAGGTAGATGTCCATTTTGTTCGTGAAAAGGTACTTAACCGTGACATTCAAATCCATCATCTGTCCACACTTGAGCAAGTTGCAGATATCTTTACTAAGGGCCACACAGCTGCACAATTTTGCTTTCTCAGAAACAAACTCATGGTCCTTCCTCCCATGAGTTTGCAGGGGGGTGTTAAGAGTAAACCAGTGGAACCAGAAGATCAACCTAGTAACCATGACAGTCACCATACTTTCCATGCAAACCTGGCCTCAACAACCTGTCAGGAAATTGTCCCCCAATAGTACATCATGCAGCAGCCTCATACTGCAAATCCAGCTCAACTGGAAACATGTTCCCCGGCAATACACCATACAACAATCTGTACAAGGTGCAGCAGCCTCACTTGGTTCCCCACTTCCACTCACAGCAGTACACCATGCAGTAGATTGTCATCCTCTCTTCTCACTGCACATTCAGCTCCTTGACAGGATTTTCTTCAACAAGTCAATCACCTTCGAGCTCCTCAATTCCTTTTTCTTCACACTAGTTACCATGTACAGATCATATTTAGATTTTTCTTTTTCTTGTAACAAGTATCTTTGTAATTATACTTGAGCTGATTGGTTATAAATATAGAATTCTATTGGCTGTTGTTGGTTAAGCAAAAACCAACACAGATTCTCCAAACTTTCATATGGTCTATATATAAGTAATATAACGAATTCATTGATATAATATACGTTTCAATAATATTATGTATCAAGTAATACGGGACGTTTCAATGCATAACATAAACAGTTTCTTAAAAATATCTCTTAGATTCTAATAATTAAGTTTATAGAGTTAGGTAAAGTTGGTGAGTTTCTCTTTTGCCACAAGCAAGCTTCATAATCGCCAAAATATATTCCTTCAAGTTCAAGTCTCGATCGATCTCTTTCGGTGGCGAGTGAGGGGGAGGGTTTATTCCTGCTTCGTGTAGAATAATACACGTGGGAGATATATTCCTTCTCATCTTTTATGGAAAAAAGGAGCCAGCTATATAGGTATATGATTCCATTGGAGATAGCTACCTGACCCTAGCATGAACGTAACTTGGAAAATTTCAGATAACAAAGTGTATATATATATATATATATATGTATATATAAACCGCCATTGTATTTGGAAAAATGCAGATTTTAATCCATATTTTTAAAAGCTACTTAAAGGAGTTTGAAAATAGATATAAGAAAGTTAGAGTGAATGTAACATTACTCAAAATATAATGATCCTTCGTAGTTTCTTTTCGGTTTTTTATTTTTAGATTTTATTTTTTGAATTATTTTTAGAATTTATAATGGGCTTATTAATTGGGGCCTTGTAAAAATTGAGGTATTAAATTTTGATGAAATGTTTTTTTGGGCTTTATTAAAAAAAATTTGGGCCTTAAATTTTTTTTGCCCAATTTTTTTTTGGGCTTTATTAAATTGTGGGCCCTAGGCAAGGGCCTAACTCGCCTAGGGCTTGAGCCGGCTCTCCCCATCCAACTTTCTAGATCTGCCCCTCATATTATTATAATTTTTTATAAGAATATTAGGATATTAATTATTTGATTAATTACTAGTTATTATGCTTAGATATTTCCTTGGTCAAAGGTCTAGGGTATTTTCTTGATACTCATCTCTGCTTACATTATCCGAGTGACGACGAGCCTTTTGCGTCATCCCAAATTCCACCGCATCAAGCTAATTGCGTCAAATTGACGAAGTCTTGAGCTATCGTCTCCGGTAAATAATTCTCATTAATTATAATTATATAAGCGCACAAAACCATGCGACTCAAGGGATCCAACTCATTAATTATTAAGCGAAGAAGTTGGCTCATACTTTTACAAAGTATCTTCCTTTTCTTTTTCTTTTTCTTTTTCTGTGATTCGATCTGATCAATCAGCTCGGGGAATAGTTCCCATGCATCATGCATGCATCTAAAAGTGCCACGTCCACCTAAATGCATGTCTACCCATATGGACATGGGGAGTTAATCACGAGGTTCAGAAGGAGACACAATCTTATAATTGATTAAATTAATTCAGGGATATGTTTTTCTTCTCTTTCTTCCCATATACTAGATCGATAACATGCCTTAGATTCCTTCCTTAATTTCATTCCTTTTGCTCAACTTTGGGTTTGAATAATTGAAGATATATGAACAGGAAAAAGATTTGGTGATTCGCTAGCTAGGCTCTATATATATAAACACCCTCTAATTATGTTTCCTCATACAGAACAAAGCCAAGTAGCTAGCTAGAAGATCGAGTACCCTTATTATAGCTCTTCCTCCTTTCAATTACACCAAATTAATATGTGGCATCTTCCAACAATTTGCCAAAAAAATGTGGCAAACGGTTGCCATAAGGCCAAGATCAAGACCGTGCCCATGCCATACACAGAAGCTCAGTTGATGGGTATGTTTAGGCGCTTTGACGCAAACGGAGACGGGCACCTAAGCCGGCAAGAGCTTAGAAATGCCTTCTCCACCCTTGGATCGTCGGCCCCTGGCTGGCGAGCTTTTCGAGCACTTTGCCATGCTGACAAAAATGGAGATGGATACATCAGCGAGGCCGAGTTGGACAACCTTGTAAGATATGCTTTGAAACATGGTTATACCATTAACTAAAACCTTTAAATATTATATATATTTACCACAAACTAGCTTTTGTTGTACGTACCGTTAAGTTAGTTTGTAGTATGATGGTATTGTACTTCTAGATGCAGAACACAAATATAAACCTTGTAGCATGTAATTCCAAGCTTAGAACTTGGCTTTGAATGAAGTTGAATCTCATGTACACAATTTGCGTTTTTTGTTTTTTTGGGTGGGGGAAAAAGCTTGGATATTTCTTAATCTCTTTCAGTCAAATCATTGGCATGAACTCCTTTTTAGTAATAAGGAAGGTTTCGTGAGATATTTAATTAAAATAGAAGGTAAATGATGCGGGCAAAATTTGGATTGGGTGTTTAATTAGAATATATGATAAGGATAAAAATCTTTTGTGATAAATGAAGATATTCGTTTATCCTAATTAAGTGAAAGGATTTGATTAGGATTATATTACATTTTCAATTATTCAAATAATTTGTAAGCTCAATAAATAAAGCCTCGTAGACAGTCAAATTAATTAATAAGAGCACAATGTAGTCCTATTTAACTCACATATTAGGCTAGCTCAATCTAACGCTCATACCCTAAAATAGGGCTCATTGAGATCATAACGATCTGCCATGCTTTAATGTTAAAGTTTATGGTGGCTTTTAGTTCGGGATTGGTAGTCATTTTCACTTTTGTAGCGGCTTCACTTAGGCATCAAGTAGCTTTTTTATATATAGGCCGCGCCTCCGAAATTCAAACATATATGTGAAGTGGTGTTTGCTTTAACACCATTATTAATGAAGTACCTAACCAACACGTCAAAAACTACAAAGCTTATCAAACAAACGCGGAGAGTTAAGCCCTAAATTAAAACATTTAAGGCAGTTTAAAAAAAAACATAACAGTACTAATTATATATTTGGGCGTGAAGAACTTAGTGTTGTACGTACTTTTACAAATTTCGCAATATAATAAATGAAAGGAAAGTGGTCAATTGACCTCCAACATGTTCAGCCGACCCTGGACCAGCAGATAAAGGTTGAGACCTTTGCTTGGGTCCCTGAGATCGATCAAACAGTTGGTACCACTATAGGGGCTTATCCAAAAGGACATAAATTTATTCTAAACTTATTTGAAGGAAATTTTCTTTAACTTACTCAAATAAGTGATAAGTGTCATCTCTCACATGTTTTCTTTAATATTTTAACAGTCATTTATTATCATTCCACTAATTTAGGAATTTAAACATTATTTTTTTAGAAATAAAAAAATGTTGAATGATACTTGTCACTTATTATAATAGGTTGAAGGAAATTTTCTCCAAATCAATTTGAAGAAAATTTGTGTTATGGATATTAACACGTACACCCCCCACACATTTAAGGAAAAAGAAAAAATAGCCGTGGATTCTGATTCGCATCAATCCAATTTAATCCCCACAAGCTCGTAGGCTTGTACGTAGCTTTTACCCCCGACCAACTAAACCATACCCATTTATTGATCACATTCCCCGTCCCCGCGCGCTCGCTGTCCCATGCATGTTCTCCTTTTTAGATGCTTGGATCGAAGACCAAACTTTAATCCTTTGAAGCACCACGACCCACGAATAATATCGTTAGTGGCACTGGCAGATATATATGAATATCAGGTAATATATTGCTTTTGGGTCAAGCAATTTTCGATCGTGGGGTTCACTAGTACTAGAACCTTTAATTCTCGGGAGATTCCTTCCTTCCTGGAATATACATTACTATTAGATCATCGATCATTTTATGTGGTCTAGAAAACCCTTGAGTAGTACTGACTGAATAAAACAAGCATCACATATATTTCAATTTAAAGTAAAAATACAATTACTCCTTTTATTTGCTAACTAATAATAAAAATATTGATTAAGAAAGCTGCATTATCATTGAAAATTATATATGTTCATGCATGGATGGAGAATCACCAATAAAAAATTACAACCATGCCACGCACTCTGGTTCAATCCAAGCCAATTAATTAGGGTAATATATCTTACATACCTTTAATTTATTCCCTTCTTTCTAAGATGCATGGCCTGGTAATTAAAAGAAGATCGAAGAGATTCTTAAGAATGATGAAGAGAAGGCATGGGCTACAAAGAAGTTGAAATTAATTTCCCGTCTTATATATCTACTACTATCGAAATGGCTTACGTGTCAGATTAAAATCAACTAGTTTTTGTTATCCGAAACATTTGACGGGAATCTGCTTCCAACTATAAAAACTTCCACTACCATGACCGACCAAAAATTTGAAACAAAAGAATGTAATAAAATCCTACCCCACCCATCCATCAATTTGAAGATATTATCTCTAAAATGAGTAATGATATTATCTTTAAAATTACCAATAGATCGTTCAAAATTCAATAATAATTATCTCAAATATTATTAATTTTCTAAAATATTAGATTGCGGAATCTTCTTTTATTTTCAATTGGCCGGAGATCGATTGGATAATGAGAGAGAGAGGTGTATAATCTATATATATATATATATATATATAGTCATTAATGGTTGCGGTCATAAAAAAACCTCAGCATATAGAGCAAGCGATCACTAAAGCTTTAGTACTTGTGCAAGCACCTTCACCCAAAACCCTAATCCACTTGTTCGGTCACTCGCAAAATGGTTCGAATCAGCTGTGTGTTCCCGCCGAAGATGGAGATGAAAGGTGAGGTTCCCTTAACCAGAGAAGAGGTAACGAAGATTTTCAAGAAGCACGACAAAGACAACAATGGCAAACTTTCGTGGGATGAGGTGACGGCAGCCTTCGTAGAATTCAACTCAAAATGGCCTTGGGTTAGAACTGAGCAAGCCTTCCGTCATGCTGATAACAACGAGGATGGGTCCATCGATATGCAAGACCAGGAGTTGGAAAAGTTCGTTGGCTACGCCCTAAGCTGCGAGTATACTAGGAAATAGATCCATATATGTTCATGTAATTGCAAAAGGTGTGCTGTAATCTTTATATATATCACCACAAACTAGCTTTTGTACCGTTTGTAGTGTGCTGGTATTGTACTCCTAGCTAGATCGATGCAGAACTCAGATATAATCCTTGTAGCATATAATTCCAAGCATAGAACTTGGCTGTGAAGTTCAATCTCATGTTCTGATGATCATGTACACAATTTGCGTTTTTTCTTCTTCTTAGGATTGTAATTTATACTTCCTTTATTATACGGGCAAAGCTTGAATATTTCTCAATGATCTCTCTAATAATTGAGTATGCCTGTCAGTCAAATCATTGGCCCGAATTCTTCCTAAATAAGGGAGGTTCTGAGATATTTAATTGTAATGGGAGGTAAATAACGTACGTAGATAAAATTTAGACTTTGTGTCGTTTAAAGTATATGATAAGGATAAAAATCCTATGTGATAAATGAAGATTTGTTTATTCTAAGTAAAGGGATTTGATTAGGATTATATTACACTTTCAATTATTCAAATATTTTGTAAGCTCAATAAATAAAGCCTCGGACACAATCAAATTAGTTAATAAGAGCTCAATATATCCCTAGCTACTTAGCTCGATCTTCTAGTTCCAATGATCGATGGACGTAAGTGTCTAACACCAAACTACCTGTAAATTTTTTGTCTCAATTTTTTTTAGGCCAATTAATTGTTAGGTGCTCAACTTGTACACCAAAAGCTTCAAATTTTATGGAATGCTTATCTTTTTTAGATGCTTTAGATCGAAGACCCAAACTTGAATCCTTTGAAGCACCACCATCCATGCACGAATAATATCGTTAATGGCAGATATATGATCAGGTAATATATTGCTTTTGGGTCAAGCAGTTTTCGATCGTGGGGTTCACTACTTGAACCTTTCTCCGAAGATTCGATCTAGATAACCTTAGAAAACTTTTTGACTGATTAAAACAAGCATCAAATGATATTTGGGGGGTGATGAGCCTTGCCACCGAAGCTTCTCTTCGCAACAACTAAAAGAAAATATTAACTATAAAATGACTCATCTCTATTTCAAGTTAAATAAAAAGCAAGTTAAATCACTTTTCTAGCTAAGGGCCTCGATCATCAAGTCCAAGTAATGACTTACACACTTGTTGATGGGAGAGTAATGATACATAATATTATAGACTGCTACAAATTGATGTGATTATATATGATGTGTTGGGGTCTTTGGGGAGATTTATTTTTGTAGGAGTTCTTTCAATATTGAGATCATATATATATATATATATAAAAGACACATCACTAATTCCAAAAGCTAAAGTTAATAGATTTGGCTCTAATTGTGCCAAGTAATGCTATTTAATAGACTTAAATACAACTGTCATATAATTAGTAAAAATCAACATGAAAAATGTGGATACGACAATTAGCACCACCCATGGTGGGAAATTGTTTGATTAATTAGCACCTCAAGTTGTGCACCAATTTGATCTTCACACTACTTCAACTGATCATCAAACCAATCAACTCGCTCCTCCATTAATAGTTGAAAAAATGCCGTTAATTGATCATCATATGTTACCTCTTTGTGCGGATACACATCACCAATAGTTGCATGTATGTTTCCTCTTCCATGTACTCCTCTTCGTGCATGCAGCATGGTGTAGTGGGTGGTCACATATATAATTAGCACGCACAAAACTTACACTTTTCCCAAAATCAAGAACACAATCAAGGAATTGAGGCAAGGTCATTTGAATGTTTCTTATTGAAGATTGAAGAATTAATATAACATAAGTTGTGGCCTAGCTAACCCGTCCTAACCAAGTTTTATATAGAAAAAATAAGTCTAAACCCTACTTGGAAAGCAAAATAAAAACGAAACTGCTTAGTCCCGTAGGGACGAATAATAATTCCACTCGAATTGAGCCTTGCATGGATATTATTTGTTTAATTACTAGATATTATGCTTAGATATTTTCTTGGTCGTGAATGGTCAATAGTGCATGGGTGGCAGACCACTTTCTTGATACTCATTCTGCTTGCATTATCCCAATCTTGAGAAGTGACGACGAACGTCTTACATCAACCCAAATTCCACTGCATCAACCTAATTGCGTCAAATTGAGAAGTGTCGCATGAGGAGCTATCGTCTCCTGCGAATATAATCTTTTATATTATATATATAACCTTAAAAGTTGTCTTAACATTTTTTTAGAGATTTTTACGGCGGAATGACTTTATATATATATATATATATATATATATACGTACTCTGTAGAAGATATTTTAAAATTCACTGCCCCTATGCCCTGAACTCTAGCTAGCTATAAGGTGCTTCTGCCCTGGGAATATCAATATGGTCTTTAATTTTACCCATCAGTCGTGTTAATGATTCTCTCTAACATTATATGACTCTAGAAAACCATTAAGAACTTTTTGACGGAGTAAAGCAAGCATCAAATGCTCTCTTGGGGCCCATGAATCATTATCAAGTCCAAGTAATGATATCTCTTGGGGACTATCATTAAAAAAACAGAAGTACATGCGAGTTACTTAAAATACGTACATTATTAATTATATATATATGTCTGCTGGCATAACATGAGCGTGATAAACATATGTAAAGAATAATGTTACGTGTATGGTTACTACGATTTTAAAATAAGGACGTGGTCGACTAAATTTATAAGAATTTGTTAGTGGAAGTTATAGAACTGTTTTCAAATGCATTCAGTTACACGTGTATTTCATGGATCAAATTCACAGAAAATGGAATCATATGATTCATGCATAGAACTCAACAATAAACGAAAGTATATATATTTAATTATAATTGGAGAATAAAGGTTAAAATATATGGGAGCTAGCCGCATCTCTATCTAAATATAATTGCTACTCGATCTCTAACGTGCAATATTGTACGTGGTACGCATGGGTACTTAAGTTTCCCTAGCTATCTAGCACTCAAATTTCCCGACAAAATGCATAAGGAAGTTTTGATGTTTAAACCTGTCCGTATTCCCTTCACTGAGGAGCAGCTAATGAATATTTTCAGGAGTCATGACTCGAATGGAGACGGAAAACTTTCATGGAAGGATCTCAAGGCAGCCTTCGGATATCTTGGGTCGCGTTGGGATGCTTGTAGGGCTGTGGAGGCACTTCTTCATGCTGGTTCCAACCACGACGGCTACATCGAAAAGGAGGAGTTGAAAAAGCTTGTTGACTACGCCCTAAAATGCGGGTACACCATTGCATAGCTAGAGAGTAATGTTAACCGTTATTTTCACGTCTTTTTAAAACTGGTATAATTTTTAAAATTATTATAGTTATTTATCATAAATCTAGTGATAATTTTAAGAGTCGAGTCAATTTTAAAAGAGACAAAGCGAGCATATATAGATCTTGTCTAGTGCATATGGTGTACTAGTGTTGTCTTTATATATATATATATATATATATATATCATGTATGTGAGTGCATGTGTCTGGTTGTAATAATTAAGTCGCAGCTTTTCATGTGATCGAGAAACGAAAGAGGCGACTTTCGACCTCGCCCTTTTAGGCTTAATTAAGTCGATAATGTGTAATTAATTAACGCACCTCTTGATAACGTGAAAATAGATTATTATTATGCATTTATAATAATTATAAATCGCAGATATTTTAATTTAAAGTAAAAATATAATTAGTCGTTTTATATATATTAGCCACATCAAGTCTTATTTTCATGTATTTGATGCGTAGAGTGTTGCTGCACGCTAGTGAAATTCACATTTATTTGCTAATTAATTAAGGGCTTATTTGGGAGTACGATTTTAAAAATTACGTTTTTACAAATTGCATATTTGAAATCGCTAATTTTTAAAATTGTACAAGTGTTTGGTAAAATATTTTAAAAAGTATTTTTTTACTAATTGAGTATTTGTATAACATTATCATATAATTGCGATTTCATGGTCAAATAAGTAAATATTACCCCAAATATTTTTTTAAGCGAAATCGTGATTTTGGTTTAAATTCGCACTTTTTCAAATAAGCATCCTCTAGTCAGCTTATAGAAATCACGAATTTTTTTTCACAATTTTAAAATTTGCATTTTTTAAATAGCAATCCCAAACACTCTAAAATTGCAGATTATTTCTTTAAAAACGCACTCCCAAATGCACTCTAAGAAAGCATCATTGAAAATTATGTTCATGCATGCATATAGATGGAGAATCACCATTAAAAAATTACAACCATGCCACTCTGATTCAAGCCAATTAAGCCAATTAGGGTAATTAATATATCTTACCTTTTATTCCCTTCTTTCTAAGATGCATGCATAGCCTGGTAATTAAAAGAAGAAGAGTCTTAAGAATGATATGACGAGAAGGCACTACAAAGAAGTAGAATTATCCCAAATATTTGACGGGAATCTGCATACAACTATCAAAACATCCACTACCATGACCGACCAAAAAGTTGAAACAAAAGAATGTTAAAATGCTACCTGGATCCTTATCCCCTCCAATCGGTGAGAAATTAGAGATTCTCCGATTGTTAATCGTGGTCCTTTATTTTAAATTCAATACACAACAAAAAACTGATATGTAGTATTGGATTTTTTATGACGGTTTAGATCTAAAAACCGTCATTATAAGAATAGTGTCAGTTCCAAAGGGAAGCTAATCATGGGTAAGGAAATGAAAAAAGGTGTCAGTTTAGGCAAAACCAACACCAGTTAGTGTCGGTTTGCCAAAACTGACACCTTAGGAAAGGCGTCGGTTCAACAATGCTACTGTTGAACCGACACCTTTTAAAAGGTGTCTTTTTTTAAAAAAAAAATCACTAATTTTAGTTTTTTTTTTAATATATTTTTTTCTCAGCAAGAAGCTGCCGGCTTGCATCTTATTTTGTTATATGACTAGAAATTGCACATGTAGCGAAGCTAGCTACATGTGCAATTTCTGGCCATATCACAAAATAAACCCTACATATGTGCAATTTCTTGATGCCAAAATAAATTAAAAAAAAATAGAAAGACTTTATTGTAATATGGAGCTTCTTGTGGTTCATTATTTAAATAAATTCATGTAGCTTCTTTCACAATACAATGCAACACAACTGAGTTATATAATTGTCACAACTGATCAACTCAACAACATATATATGGGTTCAATGCAATACAATATTACAACTCAACAACACTTCAAGTCAAATTCATAAATAATATCCAACTCAAGACTCAAGTTTAATTCATAAATAATATCCAAAACAACACTTAAGTTAAACCTATAAATAATATCCAAAACAACATAGTAGAAATATATTGTCATAGTATATATCCAAAAAGCAATACTCAATTAAGAGATTAAAATAGACCAAACAAAATATTCCATCAAGATGGGGATTACTTCTAAATTGCTAGCTGACTTCTAGACCAACAGCTGTTAATGATTAACTGCAATACATTGAAAAAAAAAAAATCTTAAACTTCATAATAGTTTAGCTAATGAAATATAGAAAATGCATATAATTCCATATATGTTAATAAGACGGATATATATTTTCTATAATTTCATATATGTCAATAAGACGGATATATTCCATCGAGATGGGGATATATATGTACTTTATGAGGAACCACGAGAAATGTGCGTATTTCCATTCCAGAGATAAGAAGAGTGGCCTTCTATGATTTTTGTTACATGAACCTGCAAAGATATATAATGGACGGTTCATTAGTAATGTATAAAGTAATGCATGCATGAAACACAAAAAAGTATGAAAAAGATAGGAAATAGAGAGCTTAATTACATTTGCAATCTTGGGTAAATGCAAGCCTATATAAACGGGTCTTGTGTAGGTATTAGAGTCAACATCATCCTTTGAGCCACTTAAAACTACATTTAATTGAAGGAACCATTTTGATATAAAAAATAGATCAATTGACCTCATCGAAAAGAAACAACATCAATAAAATCTACATGAATACATACTAAACAAGTAAAATCCAAATAAGAACACTACCTATAACCCTATTCTTATACACTACCAAAGTAAACTCCCTCAAGATTCTAAACCAGTAAGTTTTCAAAGACGCATAATCAAATGTTGCGTAAACCAATAAACCTAAAACAATTTGATGAATCAAAGACCATAGAGATTAAATAAACAATAATAATCTAGGTTTAGTAAAAATTACAATTAAGCGAGCATAGAACCCCATTCTTATAATCTATCAAATTAAGCTCCAGAAGGACTCTAAACCAGTAGGTTTTTAGTACATACGCATAATCCAACGACCAATATTACGCAAACCAATCAACCTTAAAATAATTTGATCAATCATATACTGTCTAGATTACAATAAAGGATGATAATCTAGGTGTAGACAAAAAAAAAAAAAATTAAGAAACCGTAGACTTCTTACAGAATATTCTAGAAGAAATGCGAAGCCAATGCCTCGTACAGCTTGACCTGATTACAGACTGATTCTACTCAACGAATGACACAAAGGAAGATGACGAGGTGGCCATGGGAGGGCGGCATTTTTGAAATAAAAAATAATTACAGAGGGGAGAGGGGCAAGATCATTATAACGAGAAGCTTGCTATGTGGGAGATTAGGATTTTGCTATTGTGGATTATTTGGGTGTTGGGGTTTCAAGCTGTGAATAGCAAAATAGAATTGTGGAGAGAGAGAGAGACAAAAAGAAAAGACAAAGACGCGGGGAAAGAGGCGTAGGTCTAATTAGGGGAAAGCTGAGGAATGTACAAATCAAGAGGCGGGTGATTGAAATTATTTCGAAGAGGTGTCGGTTTTGAGGAAACCAACACCTCTCAAGAGGTGTCGGTTACTATTAAGTAGTCTTTTTCTTAAAAGGACACTATTTTAGCCGTCACTATAATTCAGTTTTTTTGTAGTGATGATTTATAAAATCATTTAAACCTTGGTAAAATAAAAGCTAGCATTTAATGCCTCGATTATACAAAAACAATGAACATTTTATAGACCATTAAATTTAAAATGAAAGGTCACGATTAACAATTGGAGAATCTCCAATTTCTCCCCAATTAGAGGGAATCTCAATACTGCTACCCCACCTGTCCAACAATTTGCATATATTAGCATCCAACAATTTGCATATATTATCTCTAAAATATTAGATGTTTTATAGACCATTAAATTTAAAATGAAATGTCACGATTAATAATTGGAGAATCTTCAATTTCTCCCCTATTAGAGGGAATCTCAACTACCCCACCCTTCCAACAATTTGCATATATTTGCATCCAACAATTTGCATATATTATCTCTAAAATATTAGATGCCGATTGCTTCTTCTTAAAAATAAAAAATAAAAAAATAAAAAATGATGCCGATTGCGGAATCTTCCTTTTTTTTTTCAATTGGATACTTAGATAACGAGAGAGAGAGAGAGAGAGGTGTATATATATATATGGTCAGTAGTTGCCTTATAAACCTCACCACCGAGCAAGCGAGAACTTAAGCTTTACTTGTTGCAAGCAGTCCATCACCCAAAACCCTAAATCACTCACAAAATGGTTCGAATGGGAGTGATGTTCGTGACGAATAGCGGAAAGGGTGCTGAGGTTCCCTTCAACAAAGAGCAGTTAACGAAGATGTTCAAGAAGCACGACAAAGACAACAATGGCAAACTTTCGTGGGATGAGGTGAAGGCAGCCTTCGTAGAACTTAAAGCATTTTGGCCTTGGTTTAGCACTGAGCAAGGCTTCCGTTATGGTGATAACAACGATGATGAACACATCAATATTCACGATGAGGAGTTGGAACGCCTCGTTGACTACGCTCTAAAATGCGGGTTTACTACTACATAGATGTGATTGCTAAAGGTGTGCTGTAATCTTTATATATTAGGCGCTGCTTTTAATGTGAAGAATAAGGAATTAAGCAGGTGCACGATGCAGCCCCTTTGTAAGAGTTGAACAATCTGACTCTTTATATATATATATATTTACTATGTTACTGATGAGCAAGACGCACATATATATATATAGTTTTGTTCACAAATATTTCTCTTTCATTTCTTTCTCTGACTGGTTTTGAATCTTGTACTTAATTTACTAGCTAGCTAGGCCTATAACAATCCCACGGATGGTTGTCTTGGTTAATTTCCATTATTATCACATACCTAGTACTCCTTCACCAAGGCAAACTATAATTTGGATTTCGGAAAAGAGTTAATTAATTAATGACATCCAATCTCAAAATCTAATGGGAAAAAATTATTGTCGGGTTTAGATTATTTTCAAATCATTCCTTAGGGTTCATCAATCCCCATTATTAACTATTACCAAAACAAACAAAAAAAACAGAAATACAAGATGATGAACAAGAGAATATACACAAAAAGAGAACAAAGGTAAGCCCCAAACAGCACAAACAAGGGCCTTTTTTTTCTTTTCTTTTCTTTCTTCATTCCAATAGATTACTGTGTCGTCGTATTTTTTAATGCCGGTGGAGAGTTGAGAGTTGAGAGAGGAAGTGATTTAGGTTTGCATAGGGAAAGTAATAAATTTTCAGGGTTCAAAATGACATAATTTTTCCAAATTACTGACTTTTAAATTACCATTAATTTGATACAAATTTAATAATAGTGATCTCATATATATATATAGCTTTAAAATTACACATTAATTTATTCATGCATGTAGCATATGTAAATATGTAATAAAGGGGACGCATTTATCCATTTCCCCTGGTATCGTATAAAGATTTGAAGATATGATCGATCACGATATATAGAAATAACATGAAACAATTGGAATTGGGCTGACAGTGATCATTAATTAAAAGATTCCAGTTCATCTTCCTGGAAAAGAAAAGGATATGTCCTGATTTATTGGTGGATTTTGATTCAGACCGGCCAATCTTCTCTTGGAGTCACTCCCTCTTAATACGAACCTCAGATTGTTAAAGAGGGTCGATCGGAGAATCATGACGGGAGCTGAGTACTACCAATTGCTTTCATTTCCACTTGCTCATGATCATATGGGCCCTGGAATATTTAAGAAAGAATATAACCACATGCATGGATGCATACCTTTTCAGTACTCCCACTAAGAATTTGAATCACGGGAAAGTACTGTTCCTTTTCAGGAAATTGAAGGGGGTTGCTTTTCAATTAGGCAAGAGTAAAATTGCAGATTGATCTTTGAAATTAATTACACGTTTTTAATTTTTAATTTTTTAAATGCACTATATCTTGCCTATTGTCGACAGAAAACAATTGATCGGAATTTTTTTAAATGTTTTTAAATTGTTATTTATTTTAACTACACCCTAAACCGAACAATCTCTGCTTTATTGTTGTATTTACATGAGATAGAGTAGAATTAAAATATTAAATGAAAAGACCTTTTACTTCCTCAAAATTGGACCCCTTTTTTTAATCTTGCCTAAAANATTGCTTTCATTTCCACTTGCCCATGATCATATGGGCCCTGGAATATTTAAGAAAGAATATAACCACATGCATGCATGCATAGTGCATACCTTTTCAGTACTCCCACTAAGAATTTGAGTCATGGAAAGTACTGTTCCTTTTCAGGAAATTGAAGGGGGTTGCTTTTTTAATTAGGCATGAGTAAAATTGCAGATTGATCTTTGAAATTAATTATACGTTTTTAATTTTTTTTTAAATGCACTATCTTGCCTATTGTCGACAGAAAACAATTGATCGGAATTTTTTTAAATGTTTTTAAATTGTTATTTATTTTAACTACACCCTAAACCGAACAATTTCTGCTTTATTGTTGTATTTACATGAGATAGAGTAGAATTAAAATATTAAATGAAAAGACCTTTTACTTCCTCAAAATTGGACCCCTTTTTTTAATCTTGCCTAAAATTTTTAAAAAGTACTCAAAAACATCGATCGGGAGATTCATTGCCACTAGACAATTTTATCCATCTGTTAGCGAAATTCCATCTTATCGATCTAGACCAAGAAAGCAAAATGTCTCCAAAATACTCTCAATTTGATTCGTGCTCGATTCCAATGCTATGTTGAAAGACCAAGAAAGCACCACGTATATTTACAAACTTCCACTACCATGACCGACATATATACAATCCTACCCCACCGGCCATCCAATCCTGCCCCACCTACCCCACCGGCCATCCAACAATTTGCAGATATTATCTCTAAAATATTAGATGCCGATTGCGGAATCTTCCTGTGTTTTCTATTGAAGACTTAGATAATGTGTGTGTGAGAGAGAGAGGGTGGGTGGGGGGGGTGGTTTGTGTTGGGTCTATAATCTATATATTTGATGAATGGTTGCGTTATAAATAAACCTCAGCATAGAGCAAGCCATCACTTAAGCTTTACTTAATTGTTGCAAGCACGTACACTTTCACCCAAAACCCTAATCCACTTCGAGGTCACTCACAAAATGGTTCGTATCGTGACAAGCGAAACAAAAGTTGTTGAGGTTCCCTTCAACAAAGAGCAGATAACGAAGATTTTCAAGAAGCATGACAAAGACAAGAATGGCAAACTTTCGTTTGATGAGGTGAAGGCAGCCTTCGTAGAACTTAAATCATCTTGGCCTTGGTTTAGAACTAAGCGTGGCTTCCGTCATGGTGATAACGACGGGGATGGGTACATCAACATGCAAGATGAGGAGTTGGAACACCTTGTTGACTACGCCCTTCAATGCGGCTATACTACTAAATAGATCATGTAATTGCAAAAGGTGTGCTGTAATCTTTATATATATGTGTGTGTATGTGTGTGACAACGTTGGCCGCAGCTGCTTTTTGTGTGATTAATAAGGAATTAAGCAGGTGCCCGATGCAGCCCCTTTGTAAGACTTGAACAATCTGAATCTTTATATATATATATTTACTACTTTACTGGGCAAGACGCACATAGTTTTGTTCACAGATACCTCTCTTTAATTTCTTTCTCTGACTGTTTTTGAATCTTGTACTTAATTTACTAGCTAGGCCTATAATAATCCCATGGGTGGTTGTCTTGGTTTCCACTATCACCGCATATTTGTTCATGAAGGCAAACTATGATTTGGATTTCGGGAAAGAGAGTTAATTAATTAATTAATAATGGGGAAAAAAAATTATTTTAGAGATTTAATTATGGGGTTTAGATTATTTTCAAATCATTCCTTAGGGTTCATCAAATTAGCATTATATTATCATTGCAAATACCATTGAAAATTCTGTTAATCATGTATTGGTGAATCACTATTAAACAGCTAAATTACTACTTAATTGTTCCAAAAGTTTAAGTTAATGAGAAGAGGTAAATTTAATCATTTAATCAACACTTTAATATAAACATGAAAGTAGCCACTCTGATTCGAACTAGCTTGCAAATCGAAACTGATATCTTATCTTCTCCTTTTCTGGTTAAGTAGAATAATATATCTTAACTTGTATTCCCTTCTTTATAAGATTCATGGATCAGAGTCTAAATGACGATCGATCCAAGTCCAACTATAAAAACTTCCACTACCCCACCCATGGATCGAACTATTTGCATGCAGAGATATATTATCTCTAAAGTATTAGAAGCTGATTGCGAAATCATCCTTTATTTTCAATCGGAGACTTAGAGAGAGAGAGAGGTCTATATATATGATCAAATAAGTTTTACGTACTTATTGCATGCAATTAATTAAGCACCTTCACCCACCCTAATTAACACAAAAATGGTTCGTCTACGTTTGTCGTCGTCCTCGCACACCAAAGTTAAGCGTGTTGAGGTTCCCCCACACAAAACGGTAATTGAAACGTTCCGGTACACCGGATCGATCTAAGGGTGCTGAGGTTCCCCCTCGATCACAAAAGAGTAATTGAAAAGTTCTCGTACACCAAACCCAAGGTTGTTGAGGTTCCCTTCAACAGAGAGCAGTTAACGAAGATGTTCAAGATTCAAGAAGCACAACAAAGACAAGGATGACAACGTTAAGCCCTGCTTTTTTGTGATTAATAATTAAGGAAGCAGTTGCCCGATCGATGTAGCGCCTTTATCAGACTAGAACATATATATATATATATATATACTTCTTCTTTCTTTTTTTTGTGTTTGTTACATTTCTCCAATAAAACTCTGACGAAATGGTACGGAGGAATTAATTAATAATAGAGATTTTCTCAAAAGAGCAATTTAATAATTTGTAAACTCTATGAAGCAATTTGAAAAAAAAAAAAAAAAACTAAGTTTGAAGGACCTACAGTACGTAAGGGTGTTCAGGCGGGGCGGTTATGACCGCCTTGTCAACCGCTAACCGTTTATAACCGTTTTTTAATAACTGCTTTGTAAAGTAGTTATTAAAAACCGTTAACCGCCTAGGGTGGTTGCGGTTAGCAGTTTTAAGGGTATGAAAAAACGGTTATAACCGCTAACCGCCTTTATTAATATATAATTATATAAAAATATATATTAATTATTTATATTAATTAAATATATAAAAAAAATCCAAAACGGCGTCGTTTTGGTTGGAGAATAAGATGAAACCTAAGCTGCAGCCCCTCATTCAGACATTCACACAAGCCGCAGCGCGTAGCCCCTCTATCTCTGAGTTACCTTCTGAATTTGTTTTGCTTACATTTGCTGGTTTCATACTTTCAGTGGTTTGTAGTATGTTTTGGTTTTGGGCCATTTAATGGATTTGGGCATTATGACTATGTATGTGAAATAAGTCTAAAAAATAGAATATTTTTCGGCCAATAGGGCATAATAAGCCTAAAAAATATGGCAAAATAAGCCTAAAATATATGAAAAATTAAGGCCCAAAATTAAAAAAAAAAAGGCTCAAAAGCCCGTTTTTAAAAAATCGGACCGCTAACCGCCGGTTATAAAATAACCACTAACTGCCTAGGCGGAGACGGTTGCGATTATTAAAAATCTGATAACCATCTAAGACGGACGCAGTTGCGATTATTACAAATAATCGCCGGTTATAACCGCTTGAACACCCCTAACAGTACGTACATACACCAATTTAATTCCTAATTAATGCGTCACAATTTTTCCTTTAATACATTACCAAAAAAACATAAATACAATATTAACAAGAGAAAATACACAAAAAGACAACAAAGGTAAACCCCCAAAAGCACAAACAAGGCCTTTTTTCTTTTTCTTTTTTTTCATTCCCATAGATTACAGTGTCACATTATTTTTTTTAATACCGGCAGAGAGTTGAGAGTTGAGAGTTGAGAGTTGAGAGTTGAACGGACAAACGTCGCCAAAAAAAGGGGAGGAATCGATTTAGGGTTTGCAGCGGTAAAGTAATAAATTTATAGGGTTCAAAATGTCAACATTTTTTCTTTTTATTCAAATTTAATAATAATTCATCTTAAATTCAATTATATATTTTTAAAAAAAGTTGGGGAATATGAGTAAATTGGCCTGACAGTGATCATTATAAAAAGATTCTAGTTCATCTTCCTCGAAAAGAAAAGGATATATCCTCATTTATTGGTGGATTTTGAGCTGATCGAGTCACTCTAAAAGACGAACCTCAGCTGTTAAAGAGAGAATCATATCGGAGAATAAATAACGGAAGGAGTACAATTCTACCGATTGCTTTCATTTCCAGTACTTGCTGATATATATGGGCCCTGGAAGAAAGAATATATATATATATATATATATGCATGCCTTCTCAGTACAACTACTAAGAATTTGACTCGTGGCCGAAAGTACTGTTCCTTTTCAGGAAATTGATCAAGGAGACTGTTTTCTAGGCAAGAGTAAAATTATGGTTTGATATTTAAAATCATACGTTTTTTCAAAATGTTTTCTCTTGCCTACGGTGTGAAAACGTGCGATAGAATATGAATTAAATGATTAAATTCATCTATTTGTATAAGCTAATTAAGTTTTTAGAAGCATAAATTAACTTGAGTTCGAATAACCATATGTCTCTGTCAATTCACTCTTATTTTAATTAAATATTTTACGTATTGACTTCATCTATTATAAACAAGTTTGAGTATACAAGTGAAAGAGAATAATAAAATATAAATTAAATTGTTAAATTTATCTCTTCTTATAATTAACTTAAGCTAGCTTTTGAAACAAGTACGTAGAAATTTAACGTCAATTTTCTTTTTATGATTTTAAGCCGTTATTTTTTTTTTAAAACACATGCACCCCAAACACAACAATTAATTTCTGCGATTTTGTTTAAAAACATGGCCGAACAAACTCAAAGTCTTTTAGACCAATTATTAATTAAGTTCTATGCATGAATAACAAATAATATAAATGCCCACTTCCAAAAAATCAATGCCACAAATGAAACCTATATATATTTATAGTATCATAAAGCACATACAGTAGCATGTGCTTAACGCACAAGATCGACGACACACTATCGACCTGGTCAAGATAAGTTGGAATAATCTGATCCCCATAATAAAAAATGGTCTTTAATTAACCAAAGACGAAGAATCCTCTATATAATCCCCATGCTTGGACACTCTCAAAATCATACCCCAGTAAAAGTCTCTGAACCTGCTGTTTAAGGCCATTGTGTGTTCCCATATACCCAGCTACCTTTTCGATAATTAACATGGTTCGTACTTCTGTGCCTAAGAAAATACCCCCCACTGAAGAGGTGCTACGGGATATCTTCAAAAAATACGACGCTAATGGCGACGGCCGTCTCAGCAAGGCGGAGTTAAAGGACGCCTTCCGACACCTCGGCTCTCGTATGCCTGGCTGGAGAGCCAGCCGTGGCATCCACCATGCTGATGTCAACGGAGACGGATTTGTCAGCGAGGAGGAGCTGAGCGAGCTCGTGAATTACGCTAAGAAACATGGATATTCCGTTAGTAAATAATAATCTATATGTACGTACTTAATTATATTATAGTATAAAGTGTCAGCTGATATATCATGTTAGTTACTCCATGTTTCAGCTTCTTCTATGATGTAGAAGTAGAACCGAAAGGTGGCCTGCTCCTTTTGTACAAGATCGAGGATGCAGTGCTGTATGTGTGTGTTAGTTTTGTTATATATATATATATATATATATATGAAAGAGGCCAGTATGTTGTATTTACATGTTTTTGTTTGATCACTTGTTTTCAGCCGTATGTTATATTCTTCTTCGATCTTGGTTGGTCCACTCGTGCTCGATCTAGCTATAATGCTTTAATTGATGGATGCAATACAAAAAGGTTGCTATAATTAGATTGCAATGGATATATCATATACGCTATATATATTAGACGGATGCTTAATTACCCTTTTGATTAAGGTAGACTACTTCTTTAATTACATCCAGAAGGTTAAGGTGATGAGTAATTAAACATGTTTTGAATATAATGGAGAAGCCTAATTGCTTAGCGGTGACCTTGAAAATGATCTTCCGATTGTAGGGGACACATAAGAGATTAATGGCTGAAACCGCTTAATTGCGTATATTTTCAAAAACCATAATTAGATGCACCTCCGCTATATATATGAACACAATCAAAGTAATTAAGTTTAAATGATGAAGATGTTATATACATATATACATATAGAGAGTTTAATTTATGTCATGATGAGCTTTAAAACCATATTTTTACTGTCCCCAATTAATAATTGACATATAAGCAAAAACATAAAAAAGTGTATAAAAATAACTTGGATTAAAATACACTAAATTTGAACTCATTTGAACTCAAAAAGAATAACTTCAAAGGATACACCCATCCACAACTAGGCCTGGGTGGTCTAGCCACCCAACCGTAGGTGACCCACGGTTGGGTCACGCCAATGGGAGCCACGGCTAAGTCTGGCCGTGACTAAGCCGTGAGTCACCTTTTTCGGCGACGTGAGTCACTTTTTTGGCTTTTAGAAGGATAAAATATCTAAAAGGTTAACCTTCTACTTCTAGGTTTTAGTTTTGAATCCAAAATCAAGTTTTGGGGCATTAAAAACGGGTTTGGGAGCATTAGAAACGGATTTTAAGACATTAAATATGAGTTTTGAGACGGGTCACGACGGCCAGACCCGTGGCCGACTACGAGATTTTTTCTTTTTTTCTCATTTTGATTTAATATGGTTGTTCTCACTTTCATTTTTTGCATTTTTCTTATATTGATGATGTGTCATATAGTAATTGGATACTGTAAAATAGCTGGTTTACACCAAAACTTGATATATCAAATTTTTAAAAAATTAATAAGTGCTCTCATATATATATATATATATATATAGGATTTCGTAAATCAGCTTTAGATTAGGACTATAAAAAATTAGTCAGCAGATGCAAGATTAGATTTTGATGATGTAAAGTGAAGTCCACCGCATCCATGGTGAAAAATCATAATCAAAGAAATAGATCGATGTGGCGTACCATATATTCAAGTCTTGACTGTCAACTGTCATGTAAGATAAAAGGAAAACAAACCACCACATTCAAAGGGAATCCCCTCATTAATGGCCACTACTTTGGAGTAGGGAATCAAAGCCATATATGATACGATATATACGAGAAGACAGAATCCTTAACAGGAAATGCATCGAAAAATTAGAAAGGACGTCAATTATAAGGAAAAAGGTGATTCCTAATTATCAGTAAAAGCTCATCCTTATCTATTTGGTCAAGGGCCCTAAATGTTTGGACCACTTTACAGATGCTACATTTATATGATGCGATATTATCCGAAATGCACATGGCCGGTATCTAAATTCTAAACTGGCATATAAATTAAAGGAAAATATTAAGAATTCTCTCCATAGTATTATCTTGGGTTCTCTCAGATTTGCGTAAAACATGATTTAAGAAAAAATAAAATTGTAGTGGCCTTCACCAACCTTTTTTTATACATTAGTATTAAATTTGAGGCATTAGCATCAAAATTGAGGCATTAGTACTAAATTTAGGATGATCAAATTTATTTTAAGTGATATTATCCGTAAATAGTTAACCTTCCACCCTTAGATTTTAGTTTTGAATCCAAAAATAAGTTTTAAAGCATTATAACCTAAATATTAACTCATAAAAATTAATCTATTAGCAAAAAAAGGTACTACAATTTTATTTTTTCTTAAATCATGTTTTACGTAAGTCTGAGAGAACCAAGAGAACACTATGGGGAGAACCCATAGCAAACCCCTAAATTAAAAAGAAAATGTTAGGGATTCTCCCTATAGTGTTCTCATAGCGTTCTCCCAATCCTACATGAAAAATGATTTAAGAAAAAAAAAAAAAAATTGTAGTGGCTCCCATTACCAATTTTTTTAGGCATTAGTACCAAATTTGAGTCATTAGCACCAAAATTGAGGTATTAGCATTAAATTTAGGATGATCAAATCCATTTTGAATGATACCATCTCTAAAGAGTTAACCTTCCACCCCTAAGGTTTAGTTTTAAATCCAAAAATAAGTTTTAAAGTATTAGAACCTAAATATTAACTCATAAAAATTAATCTGTTGGCAAAAAAAAGGTGGTGGGAGCCATTACAATTTTATTTTTTCTTAAATCGTGTTCTACGTAGGACTGGGAGAGAACATCAGGAGAACACTATGGAAAGAACTCCTAGCTAATCCCAAATTAAAATATTAATTAAATTATTAATTTTTTAAATTTTGACTTTGAAAATAAGTAATTTAAATTTTGAATTTCAACCACGTCTTTATTATTCATTTTCTATTTCAAATATTTAAATATAATATGTGTTAAATGATAGTTTAAGCTCACAAAATATAATTAGACTATTAACTAAAAGATTAAATCAACATGTTTAAAATCATACGTTTTTATTTTTTATTTTTTATTTTTTATTTTTTAAAAACCATTCTCTTGCATATATACAGTGCAAAAACAGTTATTGTCTTCTTCTATTTTTAAATTGCTTTATTTTATTTTATTTTTTTGACATGTCCGCACATGAGGAGAGAGGGAGATTCGAACTAATAACCTCCACTTCATTAAGCGTTATCCCAGCCGATTGTACTACCTCTTGGGCTTTATTTTTTTAACTGCACTCCAAATGAAACATTTTGCTATTTTGTTTAAGAATGCGTGCTTAATTAGCATACGAAATACAAGTTGTATACACTCTAATTAAGGGTTTGTTTGGGATTGCGGTTTGAATAAGTGCGATTTTAAAAAGTAACGATTTCAAAAACTGATTTTAGTTTAAAATTGAGCCATTTCAAATAAACACCCCCTAAGCTTACTTATAGAAATCGCAGATTTTTTTTCCTATTTTAAATTAAATACTTTTTAAATCACAATACCAAATGCCTTATGTTTTGCGATATCTTTTAAAAATACAAATTATTCTTGAGAAATCGCAATTCCAAACGCACCCAGTATTATACCAATTAACTTCTATGAATCAAGAATAAAATAAATGTCCATTTAAAAAAAAAAAAAAATCAATGCCACAAATGAAACCTATATATTTCTAGTATCATGCATACGTACAGCACGTGCAACGTACAGTAGCATGTGCTTAACGTACAAGACAAACTATCCGATCAAGATAAGTCGGAATAATCTGATCATGATTCATCACCATAATAAAAGAAATGGTCTTTAGCCAAAGACGAAGCATCTTATATAATCCCCATGCATGCTTGAATACTCCTAAAATCACACCGGCCGGTAAAAGGCTCTAAACACCTGTTCAAGTTCATTGTGAGTTGCCACCCATGGTTCGTATTATGAAGAAAATCCCCCCCACTGAAGAAGTGTTACGGGATATCTTCAAAAAATACGACGCTAATGGCGACGGCCGTCTGAGCAAGGCAGAGCTAACGGAAGCATTCCGGCACCTTGGCTCTCGTAACCCCGGCTGGAGAGCCAGCCGTAGCCTCCACCATGCCGATGCCAACGGAGACAGATTCGTCAGCGAGGAGGAGCTGAGCGAGTTCGTGAAATACGCTAGGAAACATGGATATGCCGTTTAATTAATTAGTAAATACTAATTATAATAGTATATATATAGTGTCAGCTGATATATATAATGTTACTCCAAGTTTCAGCTCGCTTCTTCTATGATATTGTAGAACCAAAATGGCGGCCTGCTCCTTATGCAGAAGATCGAGGACGCAGTGCTTGTATGTGTTTAGCTAGTTTTGTTATATATAGATGTTGTATTTACATGTTTTTGGCTCCACTCGTGCTCGATCTATAATGCTTTTGATGGATGCATTACAAAAAGTTTGCATTGTTAATCTATTCAAGCTCGAAATTGCTATAATATAATTAGACGGATGCTTAGATACCCTTTTGATTAAGGTAGACTACTTGTTTACATCCACTATCCAGAAGGTAATTAAGGTGATCGTGTAAACATATATGTTTTGCATATAATGGAGAAGCCTAATTAATTAGCGGTGAACATGAAAATTATCTGCCGATTGCAGGGGCAACACAAGAGATTAATTCATGGCTGAAACCGGCCACTTGCGTGTATATATATATATAGACTAGTTTTTGATGATGTATTTCGTATATAAAGTGAAGTCCATGGTGAAAAATCATATTGAAAGAATTAGATCGATGATGGGGCGTACTATTCAAGTGATCATCTTGAGTCTTGACTGTCAACCAAGATAATTAAAAGGAAAAACAAAAACAAATCACCACATTCAAAGCGAATCCCCTACAATGGCCACTACTTTGGAGTTGGGACCTTCGTTTTTTTTTTTCTTTAATAAGTAAGTTGATATTTCCCCGGAAAAGAAGTTGGCCGGCCAGTACTAGCTTACCGGCCGACCATGTTTAGCTCCGAATTGAAAGGAATATATATCGATCTGCAGTACTCCCCGATAATAAGCTATATATTCTTCGAACATTATTGTTGGATTTATTTGTATGTTTGATACAGACACAATAAAAAACCTACTTATGTCCATCTTCTCTCTTACATGGCATTTTAAAAAAAAAAATCCTCTACTCTAGTGACAACGACGGCTCTGGCGAACTCACCATCCACCTGCTTCAGCGACGACGACAACGACATAAACCACTAGCGAACTTACCGATGACGGCTGACCCACGGCTGGGTCTAGCCGTGACCCAATCGTGGGTCACCATCTCCAACGACTTTGAGTCACCATCTCCGGCAACTTTTCTACCAAACTCTGCCTTAAAAATCGATTCTAATGCCTAAAAACTCGTTTCTAATGCCTAAAAAATCGATTCTAATGCCACAAAACTCATTCCTAATGCCCCAAAACTTAATTTTAGATTCAAAACTAAAACCTAGCGGGGAAGGTTAACTTTTTTTTGGATTTTATCATCCTAAAATCGGAGTCATTTTATCACCCTAAAAGTTGCCGGATCCATGTGAAAAACCAAAGAAAAAACCAGTGAACTCACTGGCCGTGAGTGCTGCAAAACTAGCGGCTGGGTCTCGTTCTTCCTTCTCTTCTTTCTCTTTTTTCTCTTTTCTTTCTTCTTTAGTTGAAAATCAACTGCATTAGGGTGTAGGTTTTTTTTGTGCATTTTTTTCCCTTTATATAAGGTGTCCTTCTCCTATTAGATGCTGCAAAACCTACATTTTGCCATGTATAAGAGAAATTTACTATATAGGAGAGAAATTAGATATAAATTAAATTTTTGTTGTGAATTTAACATTTTCCTATTTGTATTATATTATGTGGCATGATGTGAGATTCCCACATTCAAAGCCTTACAAGAAGACAGAATCATATCCTTAACAGGAAATGCATCGAAAAATTAGAAAAAAAAAAAAAAAAACAGTAGAAAGGACGTTATTATAAGGAAAAAGGTGATTCCCAATTCATCCTTATCTATTTGGTCAAGGGTCCTAAATGTTTGGACCACTTTGCAGATGCATCCTTTTTTTTTTTTTTTTTTTTTTTTGAGATTACGTATGCATCATTAATATTATCAACGTATATATCCGCAGGCCTACAATAATTAATGTTAAAATATTTTTTAAATTATGTAACTTTAAAAATAATATTAAAAGGGAAAAATATAAAAAAAACCCTCTCAACTACCAGCCGTTTACGATTTAGCCCCTTAAACTTTCAAAAGTGATAAAATGGCTCCCCAAACTACCTGACAGTTATATTTTGACCCCCTCCGTTAGTCATGACCGTCAAATTGGATAAAAAATACAAAATAACGTCGTTTTTTGGTGTTAAGTTACTAAAATGCCCTTTTAGAAAATAGGAAAAAATATAAAAAAAAAGCCCCCTCAACTACCAGCCGTTTACGATTTAGCCCTCTGAACTTTCAAAAGTGATAAAATGGCCCCCAAACTACCTGACAATTGTATTTTTGCCCCCTCCGTTAGTCAAGACAGTCAAATTGGATGGAAAATACAAAACAACGTCGTTTTTTGGTGTTAAGTTACTAAAATGCCATTTTGAAAAAAAAATCAATTAAAAAAATGCCCCCCAAAAAAGACGTCGTTTTTAATAGAAAAAAAAAAAGAAAAAGAAAAAGAAAGAAGAAGAAGAAGAACGGTGGACTCACTGGATGAAGCGGGATAGCCGCGAGGACACAGGCAAAGCGGGGGTGCTGACTTGCTAGCGTGGTGGGTTGCCTCGAGGCAAGGACACCGGCGAGGTGAGGCCAAATAAAGCTAAGAGGGTCGTGGGCAATCACTGGAGGTGTTTGGGTTCGCACACTGGGGCTCGCGGAGAGCTATTGGTGCCAAACTGTTGGTCCATGGACGACCCAGATATGCCCTGCGTTCGAATCTCACCGGGAAAAATGCAGGGTCCGACACGATGTTGCAGCCTTGCAGGACAAGGCCCGACGCCTGCCGGCTTTCCTTCCTGCCCTATGCGGTCACGATGCATTGTCTTTCTTCGTGTTTTGCAACAAAAATTGCTGCGCGGGGTGAGGCTTGCCGGTGACCATCAAGCCGCAATTCCCCCGTTTGCGAGGTCGCGCGGGTCTGCACGAACTGGAGGTTGTGATTCAGCCCGAACAAGGGGTGGAGTTTACCAAAGAAGAAGAACAGTGGTTTAGGGGTGGCCGGCGAGCCCCACCATTCTTCTTCTTCTTCTTTCTTTTTCTTTTTTTTTTTTTTCAAAACGATGTCGTTTTTGGGGGTATTTTTTAAATTGCTTTTTTTTTTTGGCAAAAGGGCATTTTAGTAACTTAACACCAAAAAACGACGTCGTTTTGTATTTTTCATCCAATTTGACTATCTTGACTAACGAAGGGGGCCAAAATACAACTGTCAGGTAGTTTGGGGGACTATTTTATCACTTTTGAAAGTTCAGGGGGCTAAATCGTAAACGGCTGGTAGTTGAGGGGGCTTTTTTATATTTTTCCCTTTTTAAATTGATTTTTTTTCAAAAGGGCATTTTAGTAACTTAACACCAAAAAACGACGTCGTTTTGTATTTTTCATCCAATTTGACAGTCTTGACTAACGGAGGGGGCCAAAATACAACTGTCAGGTAGTTTGGGGGGCCATTTTATCACTTTTGAAAGTTCAGGGGGTTAAATCATAAATGGCTGGTAGTTGAGGGGGGTTTTTTATATTTTTCCCATTTTAAAATATTAGATTCACTTATTAAAAAATTTTAAAAGATAGTTTAAACTCACTTGTAAGAAAAAATATAATTAAAATATTAAAGCAGCCAATTAAGTAGGCTATGTATATACTAATTAAACCACTATCTCACAATTATCTCATCGTATATATATTACGTGACATTGCAAATTCACCGCTGAATTTCTTTTTTTTCTTTTAAATAAAAATTGGATGTAAGAGTAGATTAATATTACGTACATCAATATAGTGAAATAGTAATAGGCCAGATAATAATGTTGTATAATAGCATTACTCATTTAATAATAGAAAATAATAAAGTTACAACTTAAATCTAACTAAGATTCAACTTTTTTCTTAAGTTGCAATTTTTTTTTTTTTTTTTAAAAAAAAAAACTATACGTGGAGGAGAGAGAGATCCTTAAACTAGAAGAAAGAGAGAAATTTAAGTCTAGAAATTGAGTCTTAGTTGAGTTTAAGTTATGGCACCTCTTCAATTAACAATATATAGGTTTGAATATATGCTTCATACTCTTTTTTTTTTTTTTTTTCTAATTACGTGCTCAATCCTTATTCCATTTTCTTAGCGTGCGTACTCATCTGGCCTTTTGCATGCATATAGTTAACGTACCATTCGTATTTGACTATTTGCATTCAATTCTTCTTTTTTTTTTTTTTTTTTTTCCATTTCCTGTTCTCTTGTAGATCAGAAGAACACAACATAAAGGATTTTAATTTTAAAAAATGTACGATCTTGTCGTTTACGTTTAGAGTTCTTAGTGTGATTGAAGAAAAAGTACTTGATTTAATTAATAACAACAAAATTAACTCACAAGTTGCACAGAACATTTATCAAGTTGCACAGGATCACATAATTACCGGACAATGGACATCGACGTCGTTTCAGATACATGCAAGGTATTATTCCTTTTTTCTTTTTTTCTCTTTTTCTTTTTTTTTTTGTGGGAAAACTTCACAAAACCTCCCTGAACTTTCACCCGTTTTGAAATACCTCCCATAAACTTTCAAAACTCTCAATTTATACTCCTAAACTTTCAATTGCTCTCAATTTGGACCAATTCGTACAAATTAGGGCACAAAATTTTTGAAAAAGACCAAAATACCCATGATTTTCATTTTTTAAAAAAATTAAAAAACATTTTGGTAGTTGAAATTTTAAATAGTGAATTTTAACTAGTGACTTTTGTATAAAATTCTAACTTCCAGATATTTTTTTATTTTTTTTAAAAATGAAAGTCATGGGTATTTTGGTCTTTTTCAAAAAATTTGTGCCCTAATTTGTACGGATGGGTCTAAATTGAAAGCAATTGAAAGTTCAGGGGTGTAAATTGAGAGTTTTTAAAGTTTAGGGAGGGTATTTCAAAACGGATAGAAGTTCAGGGGGAGTTTGTGAAGTTTCCCCTTTTTTTTTTTGTCTTTCGGTTGTATCAATCGAGAGCTATGGACCTCAACTTGAAGATAAGTTGGAATAATAAACTGCATGGGTAGGGAAACAGATCGTAGGGACCTCGATCTGTCTATATAAACCCGAGGCTTTTAATGCTTGAAAATCACACCAGAAAAGAGTCTTAAAAAACCTAGCTGTATATGGTACGTAGTTGCCTGCACATTTTGAGAACATGGCTCAAGCATGTGCAGTGAAGTCACTGAAGCTCACCCAATGCACGGTGCTTAATGAAGAAAAGTTGAAGCAAATTTTCAAGGAACACGATAAGAATAATGATGGTCTCCTCAGCAAGGCAGAGCTAAAGGCTGCCTTCAACAGCCTCGGCTCTATTATCCCCAGCATTCCGGCTTTCATTGGGCTTTTCCTTGCTGATTCCAATGGAGACGGATTCATCGGTGAGGATGAGCTCAACGCTCTAGCCAAGTATGCTCACAAAATGGGATATACCGTTAAGTAGAAAATTTCCCTACCTAGCTACTTAATTATATTAATAAAGGTCTAATTAATATGTAATAATTATAATAATAATAAAGGTGCTAGATATGTAATTGCAACTATTTGCAAGTCTCTCCTTCTTCTACCTTTCATCTACGTAGAACCCATCGAGAAGAGGCTAGTCCTTTGCCAAAGTTAAATCGCTTCGTTAATTGTATCATGTGTTATTTCTTGCTTTCTTTTTCTTTTCTTCTTTTTGCATGTAGTACTGCACAGACAAGGATGGAACTAGCTAGATAGGATTTCAGATGTGGGAAGATGAAGTTTTATATATATAGGATACAAATTTGACTTTAAAAGAATTATATGACTATTTATATATATATTTACAGGATAAAATTTTGACTTTAAAAGAATTATATGACTATTTTTTAAAAAAAAAATGGGAAACATTTTGAGGCATAATTAAATCTTCAAAGCAGGCAAAACCCGCATTTTAGGGTTAACACTAACATATTCCAAAAGTAGTGATTCAAAAGTTTCTGAGCCAAAATGATTGTCTCCAATCCTCCTTAATTCCACTAATAAAAGCTCCATTCTCCCAACAATGTCACTAAGAACAATTAGCCAACGTACACTTTATTAATGCACTTTTTGTAGATCATATTACAGCAAGATATAGGCCTAATTAAAGTCTTTCATATGGAAAGGGTTAGGACTTAGCTAGGAGCTAGCCTTCAGAATCAAGGCTATGACAATATAATTAGCCTCGCTCTCTAAGCAACCTACCCAATCCAAAAAAAGATTCCCAACCGACTATTTGAATATATGTTCCAAGACTTCTTAAAGAAGTACTGGGCATTAATTAAAACCATCTGGACTAGGAGTTCTATTACTCTTTAAAGAGAACAACACAAATTTAATTTCCTCCTCGAAGACCTCCTTTAACTCTTAACAATTCTGAAGCAAAAGGTAGTGATCGATCTGCTCACCTAACACCTTTTTTTCATTTTTTCTTTTTAAAAAAAGGACCTTTTTTCCGCCATGCTAAGATGAAGATCTCCATACTCAACAATACTTATAACCTCCACCTGAATATGACAAGAATATAACTAATAAAGTGTCGAGCAGAAGTTGCCTCTAAATAATCTAATTAATCTCTAAATTCTCTTTAATTAGCCCGAGCCACTCTACAACTAATCTCATAAAATTGGAATTTGTTCCAAATCTTAATTAGTCTACCTTTTAATAGCCTCTTAATTATGAGCTTCACACATAAATGGAACATATATATGGAATGGAAGGATTCGGCTTCTTCCATATATTCCATTTATATGTGAATCTCATAATTAAGAGGCTATTAAAAGGTAGACTATTTTATATTTCCTTTATAAATCAGATTCTTTTGTTTCATTAATTTGTTTTTTGTTTGTCTTTTCGTTTTCCTCAACTTTTCAATATTTTAACGTGTCTAGTTTTTGGAGCTGAGTTCCGTTGTTTTTTATGATTATTATTATATTTTATGTTGTTATTGGAGAATGACGTGTCTCCTTCTTAGCCTTAGATCGATTTCTATAGAAAAATCTAGTCCTTTAGCTAGATATTCTCCAATCCTTTTGGATTGGAGAGAATCTGAATCCGTACTTTTGACTGTACCTCCACCAAAGCAAAAGAAGCTTAGATTGTTGTTTATGGATACATAAAAAACTACTCATCTCCTGATGCATAAGGAATAAAACTATACATACCGCACCCACACATGCTAATTCGTATAGAGTAATATTCATGTTACACCAACTTATAACACATACAGCGTTAGTCCACCAAATAGTCCATTAGTCCATGTATGTTGAAAATTAAATGACAATTAATATAATTAGATGTGTTGCACTGTTCAAGTCTTGACCTACTTTATCAACTATGGAGTTGGGTCCCTAGCTATTCCCCGAAAAAGGAGTTGGCCGGCCACTAGCTTAAGATCAACATCTTCACTCCAAATTTGAAGAAATATTATCTACGCTCTATGTATAATAACCTATTCTCCGACCTGCCAAAACGTGCAGAATAATATAAAGAAAAAAGCAATTAATGAAAGAATAAAGTTTCAATGCTTTTTATACGATCACCCTTTTGCATGCAAATAACACGAATTTGCATTCAATTATTTTTTCTTTTTCTTTTTTCCTATATATTCCTGCTCTCATGGGGGAAAACACAAAATTAGCATATAAAACATGTGTGTTAAAATATATATTAAATACTTAAGTTAATTATTTTTTATTAACTTAAATTTGAAAACAAATAATAATTTAATATGATATTAGAACAAAAGTCTTGTATTTAAGCTTTGTTTATGTCTTGGACCTCACCATTAATTACGAAAGAGATTAAAATCCCACATGATGGGAGTATTAAAATATAAATTAAATAATTAAATTAATTTAATCTAATTTAACAAACTAAGAAGAATTTTAATGAAAGAAAAAAAAAAAAAAAGAATGTACAATTTTATCATATATAAATTAATTAATTAAACATACATTTGGAGTAGTTATTAGTTTTTTTTTTTTTTTTTTTGACAGGTCCACACAAGGAAAAGGGAAATGGAGATTTAAATTAGTGACCTCCGCTTCATGAGGCGTGGTCCACGGCCGATTGAGTTACCCATTAAAGACCATAGTTATTATTATTAATAAAAGAATTAAAACCCACTAGATCAGAAAATATCAAGTTGCACATGATCACATAATCAGACGCTTCAGACACAAGCAAATTAAGGTATTTTTCTTTTTTCGTGTTTTGGTGGGATCCCCGTTGGAATAAATTAAATTGCATGCATTTGTGTGTAGGGAAACTGTAGTTACGACAATTATGAGGTCTATATAAACCCGGCCCCGGGCTTTGAAAGCTTATAAAAACCTGTATTATAGGTAAGGCAGTTGCCACCAGCCGGCCATCTGATCCGCAAGTCCCGGCCGTCTGATCAGTCTTTGACAACATGGTTCGTCTTGCGACTAAGGGCGTGCAAGGTACGCTTAATGAGGAGCAGTTGAGGGAAATTTTCAGGCAACACGATGTCAATCGTGACGGTCTTCTGAGCAAGGCAGAGCTAAAGAGTGCCTTCAAAAGCCTCGGCGCCCTTATTCCTAGCCTTCGAGCCTTCCTCGGGCTCCGCCAAGCCGATGCCAACGGAGACGGATTCATCGGTGAGGAGGAGCTCAACGGCCTCGTCAAATATGCTTCGCAACTCGGATACACCGTTAAGTAGAAATCCGTACGTATGTACATACGTACTTACGTACTTACGAATTATAATAAAGGTCTAGCGATGTATATGTAATTAATAATAATATGTGTGCTATATATGTAATATTTGCAAGCTTCTGGTTCTTCTAGAACCGGGAAGAGGCTAGACGTACGGCCTTTGGCAATGTTATCGACTACTTATCGCAGATCGATCGGTTGTATGTGTTATTAATTTCTTGCTTTCTTTCCTTTTCGTTTCTGGCAGTGCATGTGCATGAACCTTTGCCCCCTTACTTTAGGGACTCTCATCCATTCCCAAACCTTGCACCTTTAATTGTCCCTTGCATTCCAATGACATTTATCAGTGTCTAGGCCACTCCCACCAAACGGCACAATACCATATATCGACTCTAATATACCACCTGTTAAGGAGCTTAACACGTTGGGGAGTCTTTCAGTGAGAGATCATACTATAATATGTTAGAACGTACTTCACTCAATCCAAACGCTTGAGTTTAAGGGTTTGAACCCAATATATGCCATATTAAGTACTACTCGATCACGTATACTTGTGACACGCTTTTAATATGTGACTCAATCTTTTTACACTCAAAAGTAATCTCACATATCTCATAATTTCATGAAAATCAAAAATTAATTATGATGGATCGAAAGCAATAGAAAGTGTCTAGTTATTTTGGTAGAGATTTTCTCGTAACTAGCTACGATCGAATTTTACCTTAATTCACTGGCCTGGTTGAAAGAGTTCATTAGAAAAATGTAATTAAATGAAAACATACCCTACAATTAACAAAAATAATAATATAAAAAAAAAAGTTCAAAAACTAGCTAGAAACAGAAAATTAAAAATATATATATTAAAAATAATAAATAAATAATATTCGGGGTGAGATCATAAACAATATATATATACTCCCAGTTTAATTCATAACGTACAATACTCCTAGCGATCGAGAGTAGAAGGGAAATCGATCAGAAAAGGAACAAGCTCTGAGCCTCTGATCGAGCGAGCCTAACACGTACATGCAACTGCAAGCTAAGACAATGTTGTGAAATACACTATAAACGTCCATGTTTCTCCTGGAAAACAGCTTCAAATCCTCTCTTTTTAGAATGAGATCATCATAAGCGTCATTAATAGCTAACATAAATCCTGAAAACAACATCTCGATCTAAGCAATTTCCCTTTGAAAATGCATGGGTGGCAACGTCGACTTGCCACAAGAGATGAGAATTTGAAGGGGGCAGGCGAAAAGAATATTAAAATATGCCTGGATTAAAGTAGTCTATTAATGTTTCTGGCCAAGCATCGGGCAATAGTTTATTTCACTTTTGAATAATTATTCGAAATCCAATATGAGGAAGGATATGATCCACGTGTGACGATACAATTAGGACGACAACACACCTACGCCATTATTATTATTATTATTATTTAATTATTTCACTAATTATAATGTACGAGCTTATAGTCCATGCAATGCGCGAGATTCTTCATTATAATTTAATTTTAAAATTTAAATACATCATTTTTCATTATAAATTAAAAAGACATAAAAATATATCTCACCTATTTAAATAAAAAAAATTAAATATTTGTTCCAATAAGTATATATGATTTAAAATAAATAGTATAAAAAAAATTAACTATAATAATCAACGCAACTAATGATATATGAATTATACTGAAATATAATTAATTACGTTAAATATAATATAGATATGGGGTTTGCTAGGGTTCTCCTCCTAGTGTTCTTCTAGCGTTCGCCCAGTCTTACGTAGAACATGATTTAAGAAAAAATAAAATTGTAATACTGTTTTTTTGCCAACAGATTAATTTTTATGAGTTAATATTTAGGTTCTAATGCTTTAAAACTTGTTTTTGGATTTAAAACTAAAACCTAAGGGTGGAAGGTTAACCCCTTAGGAATGGTATCACCCAAAATGAATTTGATCATCCTAAATTTAGTGTTAATGCCTAAAATTTGGTGCTAATGCCTAAAAAAACCGGTGGTGGAGTCCACTACAATTTTATTTTTTCTTAAATCATGTTTTACGTAAGTCTAGGAGAACCCAAGAGAACACTATAGGGAGAACCCTTAGGATTTTTCTAAAAAATGGGTTTAGTCTTTCAAAAAATAGGTTTACGTCACATGTCACAATATCAAGGCATTTCTGAGAGTGATTCGGCTTATATATATATATATATATATATATATGATATGATATATAATTACCTCTCTTTCAATTCAGCTCAGGTCACACCGGTTGAATCAACTGTCACATGCATTGATGCTTTAATTTTAAAGTGACTTTTGAATCGAATCGGCCTTCAATTGGCACATGCATGCACTTGGCTTCCAACTTTAGAATCCAAATATTCCTTTGGCTGAACCATTAATAATGTTATTCTTTTGGTCACCTTGGCTCATACCCACACCATACAAACAAATATAATGCAGTTACTTTCCGCTGCTCAAAAAATAATAATAATAATAAATAAAAAATTGTAGCTTTTATTATTTAAATTAATATTTTAACTAAACATGTTCTAGGTCACTGAGACATAACACTCCATCATGATATAGTTAGACCCACATGAAGTGCGCGCACAAAACAAATTAAGAGAACTCTATTTAACTCCTTGCCTCTGATACTTCCGCTTGTATCATATTCATAGCGCTTAAAAGTACTCGATCTTGACCTGTTTGACAAAATGCCTCTTTATGTGCCCAAAGTTGTACATATGGGCATAACTGAAGAGCAGCTGAAATCCATTTTCAAACAACAAGATGCCAACGGCGATGGTCGCTTGAGCAAGGATGAGCTGAAGAAAGCCTTCCAACAACTCGGCTCACATATACCCGGATGGAGAGCTCTCCGTGCCGTCCACCATGCGGATGTGGACGGAGATGGATCCATCGGCACAGAGGAGCTGGAAGAAGTTGTGGCATACGCTCTTACGCTTGGATATAGCATCTAGGGTTTCTCTCAAACTCCTAATTAGAATAAGGTTTCTACCATGAGTAGTAGTACTGGTACTGTTTGTGTGCGAGTGTTGGCTTCCTTATTCAGCTTAGTAACAAGAGAGACGAGTACTAGTCCCTGTTTTATGTTTACTTAATAAATCATTTCAGCAACCCTTCTTGTTTCCATACTTGTTCCTGCTCAACATATATAATTATTGTAAATAAGACTACTTATTATCTAAATGCTGTAGAGATTCCGATGAGATTGATTACAATTTCTTTTTCTTTTTTACCAAAATGCAGCCAATCAATCCGGCCCCTTAAAGAGAAAGGGCTCAAATGAAATTTACTTGTCTAAATAGGTAAACCTTGCCATGGCCAGCACAAATTTTGAACTGTCTTGTTTTGGACAAGTAAATCCCATCAGCCCATTTCGATCCTAACTATCCAATCAATTTGTTTCTGACATATAAAAGAGCTAGTGACAGCAAGATGAGCATTTGCTCAAGTTTTGGAATGGATCTGCTCTCAAAATCATTTTGCATTTTTCTTTTCTTGGTCTGATTTGTCCTCGTACCGTGTTATTGAGAATTATGAGATGTCGGATGTTTGGGCCAAACAGGGAAGAGGCTTATCAAAACTTGGTTAAGTAGCTTTTCCCACGTACAGTACAAGCCTAGCAGGCTTTGTCTACTCGTCATTACGCTCATCTTAGGCCTCTCTCAAAACTTGGTTAAGATTGCTTTGTATATATATATCCAAATTATGGAGGGAAGAGCTTCTCCTTCCCCCTAGCTTTGGATCTTGTGGGGGAAGCTGGGTTTAGCCTTTTAGGAGAGGCTTAGAGAGTAAAAATTCCTGAGTAGCTCACAAGGGTAGACATGTTAATTTCTAAGGTTGTCTGTCTCCAGATTCTATTCCTCAAAAGGTGACAGTTGCTTTGGAATCAAACTCTCTATCCTCATCCTTTGCCTTTTCTGTATTTTTTATTTTTTATTTTTTATTTTTCTCCCTTTCTCTTTTGATTCTTCCTGTTCTGACCTTTACTAACACTTTTCCAAGCTATGACAAAAACAAAACAAAAACAAAATGATTCTGCTTCGAGACTAATGTACTCAAAAAAATACAAGTTGAACAAGCTATGGTAACATCAGCAGAAGAAATATTACAGAACAAAATTAAGATGAAAAAGAACCCATAATTATCATCCCGTGGAAAAGGGAAAGAGAAAAAGGATCTTGTCATATACGCATACTGCAATCCGGGTATCACCTAGCTATGAACTGATCATGAGAAACTATTTTAAGAGATTTTTTACACCAGAACAGACTACGCCTAACTAGTGGGATTTCAACAGATGATTACCTATTGGATTGTTGGTAAATGGCAAGAGCATACTACAAAACTAAATTTTTTTTGCTAATTTTAATGTATCCAAGCAGGATACAGGAGTGACAGATCCAACTCCTCCACTGTGAATCTTCTACAGCTACTTCTTCTGGTTGCCAAAAAAGCAGCCAGCCAAGCAAAAATATGAACAAAGTGGGACTTTTGCCATCAGCCTTGGTCACATATACCCTGCATCATTTGTCACCAAAATAATAATCAGTCGATATGAGATACCCAAATGCAAAAACCCCAAATAAATGTGTCTCTGGATCCGGCAAAGCCGCAGTGCAAAGTGCTAAAAGTTCACTGAAATTACTGTCTCAGGTCTATGATAGTTGTCCTAGGGGACTGCCAATCATGTTTCAATTCTACAAAATAAGAAGCCCCTTTCTCTGGAGTTTTGGTTTGTTCAATACTCGCTAGAAAAGTGTTTCCAAACATTACAAATTTTAGTTTCTTGAACTCTTTCAGAATAAATTTCTATGACAAGCTACAAGGTTGAACAATCCATTGAAATAGTAGGTATATATTCAGAAGAAAACCCAAAATTATATCCCAAGTTTTTGAGAAGTTAAGCAAAGCTCAGATCAGAATTTACCAGCATAATTCCATACAGGCACTTGCAACACCAGTCCCTCTCCACGTGGACAGGGTTAATCAGTTAATGTGGCTGACCCCTTCAAACATGGAGAACAGGAGGAGGCAACTTCCAATAATTCCACGAATTGAAATCCTCCTGTAATATTCCACCAAATATTAGCGAGACTTGAAAATTTAAACACAAAATTTCTCTGCGGAGATGATGGACCATGCAAAGTTTCTTAAGCTAACATCCGATTATTTGGGAATAAGGCTCAATTCAGTTGACATGGGCCGAGTAGAGGATGATGCATGTAAAGTCATCCTGACTCAGTTGACAAGCTGCTCATTTGAAAGAGAGAAAATTTAGGAACACAATGAGGGAAAGATAAAAAGAGCTCCTGAGCCAAGTTGCCTCTCAAAGCAAAGTGCTCAAGTACAAATTTCCAGTTGCAGGAAAAATGGGGTAGAGAAATACTGAATTTGATGCCCGACTTATTAGCCATTGCTTTTGCAAAACAGCTCCTGAATAATCACCAGTTCAGAATAGAAAAGGGTTACAAACCAAACCTGCTCAGACGAGGTCATAGGTGGAAACATGTCATGCACAAGAGCATGAAGTGAACCATATGATCTTGTGTCAACACGGCGGTTTATGGCAACCGCACCCTGCAAACTTTATATATTAGAAAGATTGGTGTAACAATTTTACATTCGATTACCATTTTTGAACCATGATGGGCTTAAATTACCTTCGGATTAATAATAAAAACTTTTCCTTTCGGGATTCCAACCTTGAGGTAGCTAAATTCATCAGTATCTCTGTTTCCAAAACCAGCATAGAATGGATTGCAATCAGAAGGAAACAATGCCCTGATATCCTAGAGAATAGGAGAATAAAAGAGCGTTAAATGCCTCCCGTTTCAAGTGAAATGGTACTAGATAATTAATCAATAATTCAATAGATGATCCCTCCCTCCTATATGAAGGGTACACGTGGGTCTCAAACCCCAAGTATACATTAAACTAAGAACAAAATATTATAAAACAGATTCTAGAAGCATGTTTTCAGAAGTTTTAAGCTAAAGGATTCCCTGAGATGGATCAGCCAAAAAAAAATCATTTAAAAAGCATACTTCGCAAATTTCGTAGTATTATCATTCACAACTACACTCTTTGAAGGGTGGAGGAGTATATAGCTGACGAAAAGGCAAAATATTATCAACACAGATTCTATAAGCATGTTTTCAGAAATTTTAAGCCATAGGACGTCATGAGATAAATCAGCAACGAACATCATTTAAAAGAATACTTCATAAATCTGATAGTATTATCATTTCTAAGTACAAACTATATCCTCATTACCAGCTTTAATGTGGATGTAAGGAAAGAATTGCCTATGCATCATGCTCTTCCTTTCGACGACATGCATTTGAAGCCCATCACATGATTCACAGAACCTAGGTTTTCTTACCTTAACAATGTTTCTACTAAAATGATTTCATGAACTTAAAAAGTCTTATAAACACCCCTGAAAGTTTATCAGTATATTGTCTTTCAGATAGTTTTGTGTTTAACTAAAAATAATGAAATGGGTCTTTTACTGAGAGTCTAGAAACTCCTTGCTTCTTTTTTGGATGAATTAAAATCTCCTTGCTTAAACAAGTAAAAACTGCAAAGAAATCAAAAAACTCTTTTCTGGGCATAGTAAATTAATTTGAAATTTTACAATAAGACACAATGCACTCAATTTATATTTTGCACACAAAACATTTAAAAAATAATTTACTAGCAGTACAAATCACATGATGTGAATGGATTACATAACAACAGAATTATCAGGATGCAGAAGTTGCACATGTCAAAATAAATAAGTCAATGGCAGGGAGCAACCTCTAAGCATGAGATCTTGAATTCATGAGGAGCCCTCCTGATTACTGAGAAAACAGATAGAATGCCTCAGATCACACATTAAAAATTAGAAAAAAAAAATAATTGGTGACCGGAAATTTCTATTTATGCTCAAAGGAGTAATGCTAGAAGTCACTCTTGTGTCCCTCTTGTGTCATTTAAAAAATTATGTGACTTCTAAAATCACCATTGGCCTTATGATTAATTATTATTAAATTTTGATCAAATGGTAATTTTAAAAGTTACCTCATTCTTAGAGTGATACAAAAGTGACTTATAGAATTACTCATACTCAAAGCCCTGATATATGAAAACACTTAACATGATAGGGAAAGAGAAATTCGCTGTGTGTAAGCTACAAAGGCATCCTACTTAGAGGATAATAATTTAAAGTTTGTCCATTAACATGTTTACATAACAAGAAAATATCCAACCCCGCTTATCTTTAAGGAAGCTCATAGTGAAAGTTATATTACAAGGATTAGTGCAGGGCTCACCAACAGACAGACAAGATGCTTGTTAATTAATCAACATAAATTGAAAATAAAAGCAACCCCTGTAAAATGTCCTCAAAAAATAGAAAATTACATATACCACCAGTTACCTTCTCGATACAGAGAAGGAAAAAGTCCATCGGGAGAAATAACAACAGGCCCATCTGGCAAAGCCTTCCCATCCTGCACGTATGAAAACAAGCAAATAAACATAAAGTTTAGGCTTTCTTGATTTTAATGTTTCAACCTCAATAGAGATTTAGGCCTCAATTTCTGTATGCATCACCTGCTTAAGATTGAATAGAAATTGTCTAGTGCGATAAGCCTGAGAAATTGCACGTGCACTAAGAAAAAGCAATTGATACCCGTTTTCCTGCAAAACACAGAAAAGAAAGGGAAATTTTGGTTCTCCATACAACTATATTGTTGTCTGACATTATCACAATGTAACAAACCTACAGAAACTATGTGCCTTCTGATTATCCAACAACAACAAAAACAAAGAACCAAACCCAAAGCAAACCAAAACAAAACATAAAACAATTCTCTACGCATTTATGAACTCCAAAAAGTGGAAACGTGACAAAAAAAATGATTTGTAGCCAGTAACATGAACTGCATTTTGTAGGATTGTGAAAATCGTAGACTGAATTAGTGGGTAAGATCATTTTATAGCAGATAACTTGAATTGCATTTGCAGGATGATGAAAACACAGACTCAATAGTTTGGTGGGCTAAGGATGGGCCTCCAAATTTTAGTTTGCGGAGCCAATCCCACCAGGGTTTCCCTCATGCACAATGAGTTATGAGTGCAATGTGAAAAATTTCCCTCAATCAGAAAACAATTTGAATATGGTATGCAACAAACCTTAATGGCCGAAAATAAATGTGCAACGCCTGTTTGTGACCAATCAATCCCAACCAAAGGCATGAACTGACCTAGAACATCCGATCTGTAATAACAATGCAAAAAAGAGGAATTAGATACGTCATGGATAAACACAGCCTTCAGTAAAGTGAGCCTTGAAACAGAACCAAGTCATGGAAGTAACCTATTGGAAGACTTTTCAACAGCAATACAGACTTACGTATTGCTAATGTTAAAAAACAAAGTGAGCAGAGTAAAACTAGGAACATCAAGGACTGTTTTAGATAGAAAATATTAAGTAATGAATATTCATATTACCCAGCTCTGAAAAAGTTCAGCAAATGGTCAATTCATAAACCAGCTTGCTAAAGCCACATACATCATAAAGAAGCGATCAAAATGTACACAGAATGCGGAGGGGGGGGGGGGTGGTGATGGTTGTAAAACCAGCCCACGTTCATAACACAGAATTGGGGGAAAAAAAATTCACCTTCACCTCTCATCACTTTCTGTTCTTGTATGTTCCTTTATTCATACTGGAATTTACCACCATTATGCATTTAATGTAAACAAGCTCAAATCTATATACCTACCTTGCATCCAAGCACAAATCCATAGGATATCCTACAGAGAGGCAAACAAAAACTAGTATAGCAAAATAGAAGATAAAAAATTCTCAAGAAAAAAACACATAAGAATATCTGCCACCATCTTTTCTACCTATTTGTAACAACCCACGATTTATACATTAATCAGTCAACAGTGCTTTCAATGATCTGTAACTCAAATGCATGTCGTTGTTGCTGATTTGACTGTTCAATTATGATACTTCTTTTTAAGGTTAAGTTACAAAAGCACCCAGCAGGTCTTAAACTCACGGCCTCACAGTCCACCACATTATTATGAGAGGAGCAGGTGTTATTTGGGTTAGAGCTCACTGGCATTTGTTCAGTTAGGATACATATGATAAAATCCCAAAATAGCTAGTTTCCACTGCTCTGTAAATTATATGAATTTCTTTTGGGTTAGAGTAAAGTACCTTGCAGTTTTCTTAGCTCCTAAAATAATACTAAAATGCAAGAAACAGAACTGAACAACATTAAAAAACAAGTTATAAACTGCAACCATTTTCCAAAACAATGCACCAAGAAAAACTCTACCGCACTAAAGAGAGAGGATACCCTTACTTTGTAATTGTCCCATCCACGTCTGAGATTACTATACGAGTGTTCCATTTCCACAAATATATTCTCGCATCAACCTGTTGTGTAATAAGGTTATACTTAAGCACACTGAAAACACACAAACATATGCACATTCGAAGAAGTCTTCAGCTAGAAAAGGAGGTTTCCAAGTAAAAGATGAAGAACAACCTGTTGCTTCCCCAGCATCGCCGTGGAGAATGTGAAGGTTACTGTGTTCCTCCCTTCCTTTAGATTCATGGATGCTAGTTGCTCAGATGTTGGAGTCATTGCCTTAACAATCTTCCTCACCACCTTCGGTTTAAACACATCTTTATCTCCATCCATCCCCGTGGTGCTCTCTGAAGCATTCTCAGCATCAGAATTTCTGACATCATTCAGAACTGGCTGCAAACCCTTCTTGGACCTTGATTTCCTCAAAGAAAAAGGCCAAATCCTCCAGCCTCCCCCAGAGGCAATACTGGATTTTGATGGATCTCCTGTAAGAGATTTTTCAACTTTGTCAACTGCTATCATGCCTGTTGGTTCAAATATTTGTTCACTTCCGGATGAGACCATCCCTAACACAATAGGACCAGCCACATCCCATGGGAAATAATGGCCATCAATTTTGACAACAAGCCTATCATCCTTCACAACCTCAGGACCTAGAGAGGTAAATCTATTTACATCCAACTTTTCAGCATCAAATGCTTGAGAAGCTACATCAACCCCCATCCCTTCATACAACAAGTGCTTGCAAAGAGATATCTCTGCATAAAGCACAATATATGTGACTCTCTCCAGTTTTCTGCTTAAGGAGCATTTACACTGAAGGAGGAAAAAAAGAGAGTTCCATTTTGTTTTTCATTGCAATTATAGGAATATGTGCATATTTACAGTCAAGTATGCTGTAAATGAAAAGTTATAATGTGAACTAAAAAATATGAGATAATTGCATTTCAGTGTCCAAGCATCCCAAAAAAGTAAAGTAGATCCTAAAAATGAAATTGCAAACAAGTGCATATACAAGTTTTCTTACCGACTGCAGAATTGGCAAGAACATTTACAGGCTCCACTGCAATCTGAGTATCCTCAGTATTTGGCCACTCCAGTGCCAATTGTGGATCTTTATCAGACTTTATATAGCTTGAATCATCTTCGCTCTGCAATTTTGAATTCAAGGATTCGGAACTTGAATCCAGTGATTGGCTGAGAGGACGACGAAAGTCATGTGCATCTGGACTTATGGTGTGAGACCACAAATTGGGCAACGATTCTACCAGCAGACCAACTTCCTCATAAGCCTTATGACTTCTAGGTATGATGATGGGGCTTGATGATATCCTTAATTTTTCTATCGATCCTTCAAGATCAATAAATGGATCCTCTTGAGCAGATTTTTCAGAAAACAAAGATGGGTCATATCTTTCATTGACTGGCCCATTTGCTTCTTTAATGTCTTCAGGACCACTTGAGGGACTTCCTTTATCCACATGCACTGGAGATATTGACTCCATGTGCTGCACCTCACTGATTTCATCAAGGACACCGAAGAGAAACTGTTCTTCCTCTGAACTCCCTGATGACAACGTACTTAATGCTTTTGTCGGGACACAGTCACCAATAGACTCCAAAGAAGGTGGGAACTTGCTTGTGATTTCTTCATCTTTGTTGTTTTCCTTATCTTGAGCCTGATGAGCTGAGTTGCTGAAACCGGAAATGGTGCAAATGCTCTGTGACTCTAATTTGTCATCTAAACCAAGTGTTGGGTCCGCACTGACCATTTGGGTATAGACCTCTGGTACTATCGGTGGCCCTTCAAGGTCCATCGCATTGCATTTATGTGTGAAAGAAGGAGAAGGATTCATTTGATGGGAATGATTCTCAGGATCCTCCACTGGTTCTGCCTGAAAATCACCATCTTCAGCAACATGAAGAGTAACTGTATCCTGATAACGAACTTCCAAAACCTTAGTGTCAACAAATAAGTGTATATCAATTGAAGAAACAGGCTCAGTTATGTTATTCCTGTTTGAGTTTATAGCAGTTTTTCACTGTCAACTATCTTGATATCATGAAATAATTTGCAATGATGAGCCGTATACGCTAAAAAGTTGTTTCCATGTTCCTTGTTAATAATATACCAGATTCAGGTATAAAGAGTTACCTCCGATAGCAGTTCAGTTGTTGAATGCAGCATTTCAGCATGAACATGGGCTTCCACGTGTCCTCCACTGGCAAGGTACATCGTCTCACGAGTTTTTTCACTGGAACCATCTAATGCCACTATTGCTCCCTCAGATGTTTCACAGTATATAAATGAGCGCACTCCACCTGTTTCACTCTCCTCCTGGGAAATGCCACAGACTGGCAAAACATTCGTTGCATGGAAAACCTGTTCTTCATCAACATGTTTTCCAAGGTGTTCTTCATGCTCAATGGAATATTGAACTTTTACATTCTCATCATTTTCAGTATCCCCCACATCAATCTTTCTTGATAATGTAGACATCATCTCGCATTTCACTTTCAAAACACCTTCACCTGCAACAGAAGTTTCAGTAACTTGTTCTGGGGTGCTAAAACATTTCCCTTCCTCAACAAAACCCTGCAGATTTTGAAATCCAGAGGGAGAGCTTTCACCCATTTGCTCATTGTGGGAACCAGTTTCCTTGTGCACATCTTTATTGGCATTGCCATGCTCAGATGAGCTCACCTCGCCTTTTCCATCAGTAATCTGCACATCTTTATTAGCATTATCTTTCCGAGGTTTATTAATACGAAGATTGGTAGACCACTTAACCTCCAAGAGGTTGGCTGCAATCTCAGCACGCTCCAATGAATCTGCCCTTGCCACGTCATCATCACTCTCTCCCTCCTGATAACCTTCCTCCTTCATTGACCTCCTCCGCCCAAAAACAAACCCAAGTATCCTTGGCCGCCGGGAAGTAGTCCTTGCCAAAGCCTTCCCATTCCTCAAAACATCAATCTTATCAGCTAAATTGGACGTATTAGCATCAAAATGGTAACTTTTGGACTTCAAAGGCCGCCTATCATTCTGGAACCGCCCATCCGCCTCATCCCCAGAGGACACAGAATATGGTACAGTTTCCCCTTCTTCCACATCTACCTCCGTGAGAAAGTAAGCTTCCCCTTTATGATCCAAATACATGTGGAAATCAGCTTCCACTCCATTGACACTAATCTTGACCACCTTCTCCTTGGCCTTCAAAACCCCTTGAAATTTCCCAAACCGAACATACCAAGGCGATGACTTGAAGCTCCCATCTTGCTGTTCAACTACAATTATATCCACCGCCCCACCAAATGGATGGAATGGGCCGGAGACAGTGTACACCCCCCTGGTGATATAGCTACTTAGCCGCTCCACCGCGTACATCTTTAAACTACCCAGATAATAAAATCTCACAATCCAATCATAATTTCTAAGAGCCCGTCTGATTGCCCCCCTCAAATATGTGAGCTTTATAAAAATTAAAACAACAAGAACCCCTATATTCCAAGCACCCAGATCACAAAATCCCAAGATTACAACTCAAAATTTCCTAGTTTTTGGCTCAAAAGCAATTAATATGTAGATAAGATAAAACACAAAAGCCGCCTTCAAATATCCAACAACAACAAGATATATAAAGGAACAGCAACGAACTCAACGATTGTGTAATTTATCAACAACCCAAATTAAAAAAACAAACGAACTTTATTAATCAAATACCAAAACCCAACTCGGATTCTGTGTTTCTCTCTCTCTCTCTGTCGCACACATACTTTTTGAAAGACGAACCGATTTAAAAAAATGGCCAAGAAGCAACCAAACCCAAATAAATACGGACCGCCAAGAAGAAGAAGAGCAGTTGGCGCAATAAAAGCATATTCGCTTTTAATTATTCGGATGTGCCAAATCGATCATCATTGAGTCTAAATGACATCCCATTTTTACTATTAATCTGAACTATTATCATTCCTTTTTCCCATTCAAATAATAATTATAATAAAGAATGAAAATGATGAAACTGACCCGGAGAGAAGAAACCCAGGTTCCGAATAAAACGGCCAGTAGCCTATAGTTTCGTCAATCGCGAATTCGCGATCTCCACAGAGAGAGAGAGAGAGATCGCGTGTCATGCTTGCTTGGTGGAAAGTGACACGTCAGCATGAGTTTTTTTTTTTTTTAGATGAATAATCGTCAGCATGAGTTAGGTGGAACATGTTTAAGGAGGTGGGACTTCAAAAGTGTGCCAGCAAATTCTATGATTTAACATTGCTTCACTTTCTTTGTGCCTGCCCAATTGATCAATAGTGAACCATCTCACCGTGAATCCATGATCTTGGACTCGTGTACGGTTCCATCTCTTTGACTTTGAGAGGTGTCTCCAGAAATTTTGTTGTTCGAAGACTAGCAGTTGAAATAGCTAAATACCAAATAGACTCTCCCGCTCCGACCAGTAACGTGTTGCGAATCCAAATCTGAGAGACCGTCACCATGTGCATAGCCTGGAAAAACATCGACCATTTCTTTGGCTTCGTGAATAGATGGTCAAGATTTTCTTCTTTTAAACCGATTATATATGTAATGTGTGTGTTTGGAATGTTACAAGAGAAGTGAAATAGAAAATTTTAGATTTTACATATGGTTTTAATGGAATTAAACCAAAATTCTTAATAAACAAATTATCCGACATAAATTTTATTCAAATCAATCAAAAAAAAAATATTATCCAACTCATTTAAAATAGTGTCAAGTGTTTATGAACATTTAAAACACACATTAATTTTTAAAGTCATTAATAGCAGTTTACTAACCTAAACTAATATTTTAAAGGGGTTTGCTAGGGGTTCTCTCCCTAGTTTTCTCCTAGTGTTCTCCCAGTCTTACGTATAACATGATTTAAGAAAAATAAAATTGTAGTACCCTTTTTTTGCCAACAAATTAATTTTTATGAGTTAATATTTAGGTTACAATGCTTTAAAACTTTTTTTTTTATTCAAAATTTAAATCTAAGGGTGGAAGGTTAATCCTTTAAGGATGGTATCACCCAAAATGAATTTGACCATCCTAAATTTAGTGCTAATACCCTAAATTTGGTGTTAATGCCTAAAAAAACCGGTGGTAGAGGCCACTACAATTTTATTTTTTCTTAAATCATATTTTACGTAAGACTGTGAGAACGCTAGAACCCTAACATTTTCCTATTTTAAATGTTTATAAACATTTTGCACTATTTTAAATGGATTGAAGATGAAGTAGATCGGTATGAGGCTTAACTGTTACAGCCGAATTTTTAGTTTCTAGTTGTTTTTTATTTTTGTTTTGTATTTTGGCTATCTATGTCTTATATATAGTCTGCACGAAACATATATGTTCCTTAAATGTAATTATACATAGGTTAACAAAAGCTTGAAATCATTCTTATGACTTTGTAACCTTCATAACTTTTAGCTATGATTTTTCAGAGTTGTATGCTCTATGATATAAGAGCTCTATGCTCATGAAATTTCATCAATAGAAGTCCATATATTTTTCAAAAAAAAAAAAAAAAAAAAGTTGTAGAATATTTGGGTTTGAAAGAAATTTCTGCCCATAAATAAAATTAAATGAATTTTGTTTGCCTCCTGTAACAGAATTTTGGGGTGTGATATTGGCCACCTCCGAGGGCACCGAGCAATTCAATATGGTGGTGCGACCACCCTGGTTCAATTTTTTTTTAATTATTATTATTTAGATTTTAAAAGAATGTGCGTTTCAAAATAATATATATATAGCCCATTCTTTTATAAATATTTATTTCTCTCCATTTTAAGAGGAATTAAAAAAAATATATATATATTCCTCCTCGTGGAATATCTAGTGTTACTAATGGTGTGCAGCCAAACAAAAATAATAGTTATTTCATTCCAAAGACTTATTCCTATAACCAACGTGCCCTATATGTTAATATTCAATTATTTATTGTTATAAGAAATATTAATGCAAATTTAGCGGTGACAGCCTGCGTGTGTTTAATATATATATATATATATATATATATCTTTTGGATCATTTTACAAACTCATTTGACAATATTTTAATGATGAAAACAAATTAAGCAATGAAATTTTATATATAAATTTAATTGTTTAGCGACTAACATAAAAGTGTTATATGGATTATCAGGTTAATTTATAATATCTCTAGTTATACTCTTAATTATTTAATGACCGACATTATAAGAGTCATGTGATCTAGTTTGTTAGTTTGTAAATCCTAAATAGCAATAATAATAAATAAAAAGACTTCACCAATGCTAAATGAATATAGTTTTTAATGGGTCCTTCGTCTGGGCCAGGTCCCTACTTGAAGTCATCTACTAGTTGGACATTGAGAAACTTATGGCTGAGCCCAAATGGGCCATAAGTAGTAAGCCTAAGATCCACTAAGACATAATAAATAGGGAAAACTTTACTAATTCTCCTAAACTTTTACGATTTTTGCAGGCACCTCTCAGCATTCAAAATCTCTCGCTTTGGTATATCAAACTTTGATTTTATTCACTTTCCCCCTTCCGTTAGGATTTTCTGTTAAATTTAACTGAAATATGTAAAATTACTATAATACCCTTAGTCATTTTTTCTTCTTCTCATTTGTCTGTTTAATTTAACTGTAATATTTAACGGCAGTGGGATATTTAAAACAAAACAAAAGTTTGATACACCAAAGTGAGAGTTTTTGAACATTGGAGAGGTGTCTGCAAAAATTGCAAAAGTTCAGGGAATTAGTGAAGTTTCCTCTAATAAAAAAAGATCTAATATTACTAAAAAGCCCAACTGAGTGTCTGCTGCATGGCCCACTACTACTGTAGTCCATGATAGCCCGAGACAGCCAAATGGAAGGCCTGCTGTTACAAAGGCCCGAGGATAGGCCCAAGAGGACATATAATGAAACATTGCGAAAAGTTTTCCAATTCCCATGTACATCTACCTAGTTCTTACCTAAATAGCAGGCGTGTGGGCTTTCCCAATCCATTGGGGCTTGTGACTTGGGCCTGACTTCTCGGGCTCAGGCCCGTATTCTTCACCTAGGCCGGTCGGGAGATTTCTTGAGATGAAGAGGCAGGGAATGTTGGTTGACTGACACTGTTGCTCTGATGGTGCTAGCTAGGAGACCCGACGCCATACGCCCTTTTCTCTTTTTGACTTGCTAAGTGCCCGGTTGTCTGCTGCTTTCTCTTTCTCTGGTTTGGTGCTGATGGCTGTTCATAACTCTAAAACATTATTTCCTGGAGTTCTCTCACCTCTCATATAATTTTGTGGGGGCTTCAATTCCTCGAAAGTTGAGAAAAGGGAATGCACACGCACACAACACACAACACACGTGCATTTGTATGGTGTATCTTCCCCCTGCAGTCATGGCGTTAGAACGAGATGCTTAAAAGAAAGAAAGAAAGAAAGCACTTTCATGTGGGTGGGGTTTTGATGGCATTCGCATCAGTGTCATGATTAAAAAACAGAGCCATTTTAGCAGTAGTCATGCCATGGCCGGAGACTACTGCGGTGTGTTTCGTATGTCAAACAGGGCCAAGTACCTTTTGCATTATTGCAATCATCTGCAATTATTGTACTTGGTACTTTTTAGGAACTCTGTGGCCATCAACTGATGAGACCCACGCCCCTTGAATGATCATTGAATACCATTTCTCTTTTCAAAGCCTCTCCGGCCAGACCACTCTATAATGATTGGAAATGGCTGCAGCTCTTTTTTATTGCCTTTTTCCCTTGAGGGGACGCCAATAAAACTCCCACCTCAACTTTACTAATCCCAAACTTTATGTATCTACTTTCGTTTCTTGACTCATGTGAGGATTCATTAAGCATATATATAAAGAGAGATTCAAAGCAATTCCAGAGACCAACTTTTTACTTTTTAGGCTCTATATATAAGAATAAAGTTGATGATGAGCCTGCTCACCCGCTTTTAGTAATACTTATGGCTGTGGACCTAGCATGAAGGGTTTGGTGACAAATCGAGAAATATGGGTATAAGACTTATAAGCTAATATTAATTCAATTCATTTAATTAAATAGAACAGACCCTTCAATTTTAATTCGTTAATTTGTTTAAAATTTGTATCATGTTCACGGATCGTATTAAAAATTGTTAATCATAAATGTCACGTGTTGAGATCAGATTGTATGAATGCATGAATATAAGACTAAATTCATAATTTATTAATTTATGTCAAATTCACAAATCATATGTAAATGATGGATAGCTTTCTCTTAAAGAATATTACAAATAAATGTATGTGACAGAAAAAAGCCTGGGCCTGAGATCAACCAGGAACAGATGCTGGTCAGAGTTAACAAGCTAGGTACGCACATTAGTTAGAATTGATCAGCAAACACCTGTGGTGGCCCATAGCAAGACTGTGACTTTTGAACCTTCAAATGGTATCTCTTCAAACTATGATATTCTTGAGGGATGTTTGGATTTCAGTCTGCTCTGTATTAAATGCTAAAATGATGTGTGCAGAAAATTAATATAAAGATTCATCCAATAATAATAAATATTCATTAAATTTCTGCATTAATGAACAACAAATTCATTGTATATTGTACACAAAGTGGAATGGAATAGTTTAATTTCCCTGGGAGATTTTCAAGGATCATGAATCATTTGAGCAGGTTTGATTCCCTTCCTCAAATAGTTTAAGATAATAATAATATTAAAGGGTCATCGAACCCAAGACTACCTTGCAAATAGTTTAAGATAATAATAATATTAAAGGGTCATCAAACCCAAGACTACCTTGGAAACATTAAAGACAAGAAAGCAGCATGGTAATTCTAGAATGTAAACAATCCTTAAATTTGAACTGTTCTTCCTTTTCAAACTCATCTCATATATACTTCTTTTATATGTACCATTTTTATACAGAGAGAACAGAAATGTACTAGTAATAACTGATATCAATCTAATCATAGCATATGATTTTCTCCTCCTTTGCAATTGAATTCTTGCAATGAGCAATTGCAGCTTGAATTGCAGCCTGCAACTCTTCCATTGTGCTGTCGCTGGTAGAAGAAGGAAGAGTGGCAGTTGCTACAAGAAGGCCACTATTTGTTGGAGACGTTCTCATTGAAGCTGGTGCTGAAAACTCTCCTCTTCTTCCTCTCAACCATTGCTTGTTTTTCATTCTTAAATTACCTGAAAACGAATAAGGCTGGCGACGTAATTGGATATTCTCTCCTCTCCTTCTGAAAATAAGTAGCGGCCGGACCAGTCTCACGTACCTCTTCAGTACATGACTCACATCGAACCTCAGCTTCCTCTTCTTCTCCTTATCTTCCTTCTCTCTAACTTCACACCCTTTTCGCCATCTTGTCAAGCCAAATAGCGAGAAAGACTTGGACTTGATTCTTCCCTTTGTCTCGCTATTGCTGCTTTGGAGGTCGTCGCTCTTGTTATTGCCGTCGGTGATGTTGGTCGTCCTATTGCTGGTGCTGCAGTTGCTGCTATCTTTACTGAGATTTTGCTCATCTAAAAAGTCTCTGACTGGGAGGGTGGAGCTGTCCAAGGAATTGGTAGAGGAGCGAGGAGATACAGGAAGGTGGGAGAGGAGGTGGAGAGGAAGCAAGTGGCCGTGGAAGAAAATGTCATCTGCAGGAGCCAAATCAACTGCAAATGAAGGTGGAGCATTGGTTTTATCAGGGACTGTTGAGGAGGATGAGTGGAGGGAGATTGTGAATGAAAATTCGTGAGATGGAGAGGAGGATGCTGAAGGTGGCGAGGTAGCAGGGGATGTTGGTGACTGTTGCTTTGATGTTGCTGCTGCTTGGCCTTCTTTTCCTTCTTTTTTTGACTTCCTAGCTTCATGCTGCTTGTCTACTACTTTCTCTCTGATCTTTTGGTGCTGACGGCTGTCCATAACTCAAAGATCTGGAAACAGTATCTGGGTTTCTCTCACTTTTTAGTTTTCACTTCTATGGATATGACCAAACCTCTGGGGAGGGATAAGGGGATCAGGAAGCAGTGGAGAGAGAGAGAGACAGAGAGAGAGAGTCTTGTCAATCTGCAGCTAGGCTTAGAATGTCTTTTGTGTAAAAAAAATGTATATACATTCACTTATCGTAGTGCATTATTGTTGTTCGTCTAGAGAAAGGGTGTGGTGGCTTGGAAAAAGGAAAAGAGAGAGGGTGTGGTGGTCATGACACTAAGGAATGAAATGATAAACTCAGCTCTATTTGTTAAAAGTTGGCAAGTCCTTGTCCAATCCAACAGCTATTGGGGTCCCGAACTGGAAAATGAGATCACAAACATCCAAGTTTCCTACAAAAGTAGATGGGATTGACAAGTAAAGGAACAATAAAAGCTTTGGAAATTTTGTTTTCTTCCCGTTTCCATCACAGCAGGAGTTCTTCTGCATCTTTTATATTAGTTTTGATGAGATTAGAATTCACATGCACCTATCCTCATCGATCTAAATATAAAATATAAATTTTGAATTTGATTTTTTCTGCTTTTGATGGTTATCTTTATCTCTTTCTCAATCTTCTTAATTGGTAATTCATGAGTTAATTGGTTTCTGGATTATCTACTGCTTTTTGAATTTGAGTCATTATCTTCTATATCCAATTAAGGAAGACGTCGTTTTTGGTATGCGTGCTAGAGTTTTGAGTAGTTTGCCGGTGAGAAGGGTCCCTAGAGAGGAAATGCACACCCATTTCAAGAGGAATCTTTGAATTCAACCAAGCACTTTATGCATCTTTCACTGTTATTATGTTCTCTATTTGCACGCAACCACCTTGGGCAAGGTGTTTTAAGTTTTTTGTTTACTGTGTAAGCCAAGTTTAGTAGGAGAAAAAAGGAGGTTTTAATATATATATATATATATGGTGAATCTTTAATTATTTTTCCCCCTTAATTGGGTTTATTTTATTTTGATAGTTGGTATTAGAATACTTATAAAGAGATTAAATTTATTATTTGTTATTAATTTAAAAATCTGAAATAACTAATGATTAATTAAATGCAGGGCCAACAATTTTTTATATGGCTCATGAACCCGGCACGGCCCAATACGAAATTAGCGGTTTAGGGTTAAAGGGCCAAACCTTTTTAATTATATGAGTTGAGTTAGAATTGACATATATAACATTATACACGTGTGTCGACACGACATAATACAAGAACACAAATTGTTACCCGTAGACATATCAAAGTATTTGGACATATATATGGTTGAGTGCCCATGTTGGCAGACAAGATGAGATAATTTGAGGCATATCATCTACATAAATGAAAATGATTATTGTTAAAGGGAGAAGATGAACCCCCACCATGAGTTTTATCAAAATGGCAGCCCGAATGACCACAAATGTGACATATATACGCAACCCAATGTTGGGATTCATATGCTTCATCCATCAATCAATTTCTGCAGAAGAAGAACAAAGAGAAAACAAAGGAAGAAGAAGATGGTAATGTGACTACCTTAATTCTTACATCAGACGGTTATGAAGATGCTATAGCCGAATAATGGTCGTAGAGATACATGAAAAGGAATTTCACTGTTAGGTGGGGGGTGGTAGACCCACACACACGTGTACAAGGTGGTCCATCCAGCATAGAGGAATTTTGTTTGTATAGTAAAGGTCAACATCTCAATCATGGAGGCATTATTTTGGTGGACTGACTCATCTTCACCACTTGACCACTCAAAAATCATATTATATTTATCATTATTATTATTATTATTAAAATCTTGAAGATAAAGAGTGAAAGTCACAGCGAGTAGCAGCCAGCCATGGCATGAAACAAAGTTTTTCGCACTCAAACCCATATTGGATGCCTTGTATCTTTGGTGGAAAACTTTGCCTTTTTTCTTCTACCCAAAGTATCTTTATACTTCCTCCAGTGACATGAATCCTCAGTCATTGGCCGTAGCAACAAAAGCCAAGAGGCAATCGTGGTATCAAACAAACTCTCTATCTCATCCGTATGTGAGCGTGCGCATGTCGGTCTATGATGGGCTGTTAATTTTTTGAATGCATCATGAACAGAAGGATTAACTCTGATAATTAAATTACCTCAAATACCAGACTTGATACTTTTTGAAACAGGAGTGGCGATTTGACAACGAGAGGAAAATATATGTACTAAAAAATATATTTAACCCTAAGTTTAACTACCAGAGTTCCTGTCTCTTTTTAAGGGGCTGATTTGGATGTGAAATTCATGGAGAAGAGTGTTCATTTGTTCATGTGAATCCCAAATCGGATGCTTCCTTCTGTCATAGACCTCACCAAGTCACCAGACCAAGTGAAACATGGAAAAGCCTAGAAAGAACTAACAGGAAGCAAAATTAGCAAGTCCACGTTAATTGGCTCCGACAAGCCTACAGCATAGCAGTGTCTACTTGTCCTCGCCAAAATCCAGACCCAACCTTGCAATTCATAATCCAGTGCTCTATCACACTGCCATTAGACATCGCCCACCATAAACGAGCAAATATGGTATTACAAAAGTTTGTTAAGGGTATTATAAGTCATTTACAAACTGATATGATAGTTCACATAAGACTTGGTCACTTATCACGTCAGCCACTAAAATATACTCACGTGACGCTCCATGTAGTACTGGTTTTCATAAAATGTGAATTGTTACGTGAGTTTGTAAGGAGTCGTAGTAAAAGTTGTAGTGAGCCAGCCATTTTCCAGCACAAACGTGAATGTAAAACTTTAGATAATGAAATAGTGAGAATCAATTTGTGCGCCTTGACAAAGTGAGGTCAATTTTGTCAAGGCCAAATGAAACAGGTCAAATGATCCAAAGAAACAAGCAATGGTAATTACAAATAAAAGGTGGCAGATATCTGCTGTAGGAGGATTGAAATCATCTATTCACTTATCAAGAATTAGAAAGGGTACACAGCTTAGCAAAGAATAAGACATTTCCCTTTCGGAAAATAAAAAATTCAACGCGTATTTTCTATTCCACAGGTTTACCTTCCTACTAGTCAAAGGCAGGATAAACTTTTATGCTACATGAAAACATTCATTTAGCAAGACGTGTATAACGTTTTTTCCAAATTCGGAATGAACCTATAAGAGGTCTCATGAAACTCCCTATACGATAATATTACACGCAAGGCCGCTTTAATTAAATGTTAGCTCTATGAAATGGCAGAATCGGTCTACAGTGGAATGGATCCAGAAAGAAATGAATTACCTTCAATGCTTCGTTATCCACTGGTGAATTTTTCAAAGCCTTTCACAACTCTTTTGAGGAAGCAGGGACAGGCTGAGTTGTAGTATCACTGTGGAAGTCAGAAAACACATCTTCAAAAATGCAAGCACCTCAAACTGTGATCTTCTGACTTGAAGCAAGGAAACATCAAAAAGAGATCCAAAATGATCCTGAAGTGAAATGCCGAAATGGATCCAAATGCTGAACACCCTCCATGAGAAATTGAAGGGAAATAATATTTTTATGAGGAAGCTCCAACTTCCCATTTATGATCGAATTTGAAACAATTGTTAGTGCTCTCAAAATATGAATATAGTTGAGGAGAGTTGGCTAGTCACTTCCACTACTATGTCTATCTGAAAAAGAATGTAGGGAGATTAATGTTAAGAAGTGTAAGTGCTATAAATGTTTGAAGCAATTAAGAGAGAGAGGGAGAGAGAGAAAGAAAGAGATGCCATACCCCCTGATGGTCTTTTCCCTTCCATGGCTTCTTTTTTCTCTTGGCAACTTAAGCAAAGGAAAGGCCCATCCCATGGACGCAACTTTCCAGGTTTTGATGAACCATAATGTATTGAAATGCCCTCTCCAGGCTTCATCTCTACTTGACATACTGCACACATGAACAATCTAAACATGTTGCAGAGCGGGTACTTCGTATCTAACCTGCAATCCACATAAGCATTTCACTCGTCAAGAAGCTATAAATTTACATGATCACTCAGACGGGTGGTTTGTGCCACCATAAAATACAGTATGACCAAATGGCAAAAAGGAAAGCAGGCATGACACGTTGGTCACATGATGACTGACATAGAGATCAAAGTATATGGTTCAGATTAATAAGAATGGTTTTCACAGCACCAACCTCTCTGAAAGCATAGCAGATCCTTCCTCAAACATTTCCTCCACCACATCTGGCTCAATGTATTCTTTGTCAACATAAGAAGACGATTCTGAGGACTTTTTACGAAACATGGATTTAAACACGCCTTTTCCCTGCTTCTTTGGTGGTGGCAAAGGAGCAGCTGGCTTCTCCTGTGGTAAAATATCTATTACAATGCATGTTGTATCATCACGAAGTCCCTTTGCTTGTAATGATTCCTGAAACGGAAGAAAACAGTAAGACAAGCAATAAAAGTGGGCAAGGAGCCATCAAATTCGATAGGTGTACAAGTCAGGGGTGCAGATATTGTAATTAATCAGAAAAAAAAATGTTGAGGAAAAAAAAAACAAGTTTCTGTTCTAGTTGTAGCGTACTTTAACAATTTGTGCAGCTGCAGCATCTGCTGGCATCCCACGACAACAATCAAGAGCTGTTTCTGCAGCTAAAGCATCCCAAACACCGTCGCTTGAGATAATAAGCCTACCACCAGCCGTAGATAGCTGCAGAATCATGATAATATCAAGAAAAGGTCCTTTTAAAACTGAGGATATAAATAATTTATCAACAGGTCACAAGAAAATTAGGTCCAAACAGTAACAAGTAAAAGGAAATCTTTTCAAAGAGAAAAACAGGCAAACACAAATATGTAATGCACCTCAAATTGCAATAAATGGATTTGGCAAAAAAAAAAAAAACCTAAGAAGGAAAAAGGGAAAAAAGGTGCCTAAACCTGAAATGCAATTGGGTACCTATGTGGCTCCTAAAAGATGCCTTGACTACACTACCATGGAAATAGAACAGTAACAAGCAAAAGGAAATCTTTTCTCCCTAAGTTTACATGCATGCAGATCACTGCAATACGTGGAACGTGATAAAACACGTCACTCAAAACATGAAATGTTGGAACTAAGATAATATACAGCTTATCTATGTTCCTTCATTGGGAATTTGATTGCTGCTCAGCAACCTTCAAATGAAATTTTGACATACACATTCTACCCCAAAGGAAAAAATAAGGAAGACAAAGAAGGAAATTTCCAATGGCCAAAATTACTGTACCGAAACAGGAAGTGTTTAATGTGATTGATTCATACTAAATCGTTGTTCTTTAGGGTAGTACAGAATTGTGGTAACTCCACTTTCTCCTAAACCTATCTCTACCTGCTCCTGTTCAGGCAAAAAAATAAGAGTGTTTCCTCTCCATCACAAATTTTGTGTCTGCTCAGACAGATAAAATGACTGTCATGCATAACAAGGTGAATATCTAATCCCATTGTTCTCAGCGAGCCAAGTGAGGGAATACAGGTGGATAAACCATCAAATGTCTAAACCACACTATAAAGCTTTCGAATGCAATTACATAAAAATTGAAGTACAAGCTGCATTGACAATTAACGAGCAAAAAAGTGGAAGCCCAAATCATAGTAATGAACCTCTTCAAGCAAATGGAGATAGCAACACAAATTTCACATTGAATTAAATTTAGACATGTTCTACTAATAAAATTAAAGTATAAATATTAAAAATGCCATTTGTCAGCAACATAGAACCTTTCTACCATTCTGCTCTATGCACCTTGAGAGAAGATCATGTGTATTATTTGAAGGTGAAATGCTAAGGAAAACTCAAGTTTTCAACAGATACTAGGGGTGGTGTGAACGGTACTAAAAAACAGCATATTTTAATTCTTGAGCAGTTTAGAATCTATTTGGCGGATGAGGCCTTAGGATTTTTATGAGTAGGATCTAAGAAAAAAATAAGTGCATGTGCGATATAACATTGGCTGGCATTTGAAGGAAAATTGCTAGATACCTTAGAAGAAGATATATTTAGGCATCACACCTAGTTTTTCAAGAACATTGGCACTTATGGTTTCCTTGGCACCACACCTCAGAGAAGGATTGTATCACACAAGTTTCAAGTGTAGTTGTAAAATTCTCATAACGTGTTCTCTTTTGAATAGAAAGACCTACATAAATAATTACAAAAAACTAAACCAAATACTCACAGGATTTAGACTCTAGGCACTCTAAGTACAAAGTCCAATTTATTAAAACCTACAAATAATAACTAATACAAATGAAACTATAACAAAACCCAATGAACCAAAACTACAACCCAGGCTACATATCTGAAAATTTTAAAAATACCCGACTCCTAAAATCAATACAACTAAATTTAAATGATACCAGATAACTAGCAGCCTGCGTCAATAGTCCAATGAAATCCAGTTATTTTACTTTGACGTCTATCTCCATCTATCTCTAAAATCCAAAGTTGTGTATTGCAATAGGCATGCATAGAAACAAGGAAGTTCATATAAAAAGGTTGCTCACTAGAAGTTGTGATAAAAACTTTAAAGAGTAAAACCACTCCATTTGAATGTTTTATTCTAATTCTTGACGTATCAATTCCAGAAGCAATACTTAAGAGTTACAGGTGACATAACAAATATATTAACCTAATAGCTAAAACTATTATTGAAATTAAATTTTAGAATTGAAAATGATCAAAATTAAAGAAGAGAAAACATAAAAGTTACACCTACAATGGGGCTCAAGCAAATTGTAATGACAAATGGAAATGTAAATGTATAATGTCAAGTTGTGACAAAGATGTGAAGAAAACAACACAAACCTTCACTTGCTTTACATAAGGAACAGGAACAATGTACTCGCCAACATCCATATCACCAATTGACCGTGAAAGACACAAACCACCAGGCCAACACCTCAAAGGACCAATCTACAAAAGAATCATTAGACTAGTTAGATAAGCACCCTTGTTCCATAGAGTTAAATCATATACAGAATACTTCAGACGTAATAGTTTGAAGATTCCCAAGATTTCAACATCAGGAGAACCAATCTATCATCATATATGGCCAGATTACTTATCCAAAAAAAATGGCCAGATTGACATCATTGGCTAAACAGAAATATTTATCACAGAAGTTTATAAAATATTCTACAATCTAATTTTCTTAAATCTATTTTTTGATAAGTAATCAAGTTTTACTAAAAGCGTAAGGCACCCCTATGTACACTTGAAGTATACGAGTGGAAACACCTAACTAAAAAAAACAAAAAAGACCCACCCAAAGCCCTCACCACAAACACCCAAGGCATCCAAACCCACACGGAGCACTACAACACCATAGTCTTGCCCTTCCTTCTCCAAGCAAACGCGCTAGCAATGCTATAGTTAATGGAGCTTTCTAAATTCAACAGCTCCCTCTTCCCCTAAGTCTTTCTAAGTTCAACATCACCCAAAATTGAGGAGCGGCACTCCACAACTCCAACATCCTTAATAATTAGAGACAAGGAGGAATGAGAATCCCCTTTCTTTGTCGGACTTGTGTTAAGAAACCCTCGCTGTAGAATTCCCCTCATCGGATTTGAATTCTTAGAAGCAGGCTTCTCTAGAGCTGCAATAGGTGCAACCTCCGATGAAATCTAAGCAACAAACCCCGCAACAGGTTTAGATTGGTATTGTACCCGCGGAGCAATAAAAGATTCCACCGCCTTGAAAAGAAGAGAATCTTTCACCCGAACTCCTCTTTCTGTCCTTGCTCTCCGGTAGTAACTCAATGTCTACTTGAATACCGGAATCCCACTCCCCAGAGACAAGCGTAAACTTTTTCCCAAGGCTAGCGCCCCTTCAGAGATTATAGCAGAATTCTCCGGCACAAAGACCGACCCGGATGAAAGCATAGAAGAGGGATGGACTGAGACAAGAGGATCAGAAAAGGTCACCTGGTCAGACCCCTTAGCCTTTAGAGACTCTAAACCATGACCAGAATCGCGATCTGGGTCCAAAACCGGTGCTGGAACCATACCCAGATCTGATCCGGAATCTATATATGAATGGTCCTACAATTTATATCATTGTTGGCCTAAATGATCAGGCCTTTTTGGGCAGAATTGCCCATGTTTTCTTAGTGATCAAAGTTGACCTTGACTACATCCAAATCTTCAAGTCTGGTATTGAAATCAAGACGATGAAAACAGAGTATCACTAATTACCCAGCTTCATTTATTTAAAACTATATTACTACCTTACTAAGTTCAAGAATTAATGAAAACAAAGTCAAAAAGAAGATACCTCTGCACCACCACCGGTATTAAGCCGACCCACCTCGCCCCCACTTGTAGTGATACGATCCCTCCTAATAAAATAAAGAAAAGTTAGGTCTAAGAGAGGTGATTGTTAAGTGAGTCACTAAGTGCTTATTTAAATAACTTACTCCTCTTCATTGCATTCAAGTCTGTGATCTGCTGACAAGTAATAAATACAACCTTCAGCTGATTCAAGTATGCAACGGGAATCACCAACAGATGCAACAGTTATAACCCATCCTTCTATTATCACAAAGGTGACCGTTGTTCCTGATGTTTGCACTGAGGCACCACAATTAATATATCAATATCATGCGATCCAAAATGAAGTACAAAATATATATTGCAGTTAGAGACATAAAACTACATAAAAGAGTGTCCAACACACTGGCCTTTAAACATAAGGGGAAGAAAAAAAAAAACTGACAACGGATATTGTTATATACATGCATACATGATGAGGAGTCCAGAAAGGCAAAATTAAACTGAAATGCATCAGCCTTTTCAGACAAATTATATGAAAAATCCATTAGCCACAAAACCCTACATAGCTAGAACAAGTAAATAACACACAAGTAGAAATACAGAACTCCAGATCTTTTAAGGCAAGGATGGACATTATAATTGTATGCCTCCATAAAAAGCTCCACAAGCAACAGATCTGGCAATACCTGAACTAGCGAATATGCCAGGAGTGACAAATGTGTTGATTAATAGTCTCGATAAGCTAAGTTAAAATTATGGAACCCAACTTGATCATATCCAGGTTGAACTCAGATGAACTCTTAATATACTTTTATTAAGATTTAGATAATATATGAATAAAAAACATACAACAAAATTTACATTTGAATAGAAAGTAGCCGTACCTTTCTCTTGAAAATCTTTATCTGTTTTAACAAAGCCAGCAACCAAAGCCCTTGGAAGTGCTGCAACCCATTCATCTCTGTTAAGATCTGAAGGAATAGCACCTAGCACATTATTGAGGAGATTCTCCTTGGAGTAGATAGCAGCAGCAGATCCATTGTGTCCATCAAATAGCTGCAAAACATGGTTTAGTAAAGAGCAAACTATAAAAGATGAAGTAACTATGAAGGATATGAATATTACAGTAACGGACATGGAACATGCAGCCACCAGTGCTTCAAGGGCTTTCAAACTTATAATTAAATTTCTTCCTAATAAAAGGCACAAATCAACCATGAATAAGCCATGTCAAACTAGCGGATGATTACTTTGACATTCCCAAAAGCAAACCTTTAAATACCTAATCTGGATTAAGATATTGATGACCAAGTCAATCTTTTGCTAAAAAGTGAAAACCCTATGTACAGAAAATTATCGCTGTACAGCGAAGAGCCCACTCAAGATGGAACTAACCACCTTGGCTTTCCCACAAAGAATTCCCCATTGTTGAACACTTACGTATTCCGATTCCTCTCAGCTATCAACTAGCGTTCAAATAGATCAGATTTAAACATGAACAAAATGGATTTTGGCACGTGAATAAGCATCCACTAAACTACCAGGTCAACATGATAAAACACATTTTTTACAAATCTTACTCACTTCTGTCAGTGCATCAACTTTTAATCCATTCAAACTGCTTAAAACATGGATTGACATCCGATGTAATCTACCCACATCTCGAATGTAGTCAACCACGCTAATTAAGACTCTAAACTGGCAGAAGAACTTACTGAACACAAGCACCAATCAATCAACATATCAAACAAAAGAACTAAAAGATCGAATGCAATCCATCACATTGTAATATCCAAAACCGATATCTTCAAAACACGGAAAACCATACCCCAAATACTGAGTACGTAGAGACCCCATCACCAACCACCCTTTGACATTCCGTCTTTAGCAATGTAAAATCCTCCCCTTTTTTGCTCTGGCTGGCCTGACCATGCACGATTTCCGGCCTCTCGATCCTCTCGTTCGCCAATTCACGCTTGAGCAGCACCGAGAGCGGCACTGTGTGATGCTCACTCCTGGTCGTCATTGTTCTCTACGCCAAAAATTCCCAAATTCAGCAACTTCCCCCAAAGAATGCACGCACTCGAACCCACCAACCTCTAATCCTCCATGAGTTTATTCACGAAAGCCCTGAAACAACCAACCAAAATTTGTTTTATTTGATAAGTAGAAACAACCAACCAAAATTCTCAAAAATGAAACACTACAACACACAAAACATTCCCCAAATTCCCAACTCGGATCAGCAAATCATCGATTCCGATTCATCAATATCTTCTAAAGAAACAGCACAACAGAAAATGGAACAAATAAAAAACAATACTATGATTAGAAATTCTACTCATAATCGTAATATACAACAAAACAAACAAATCCATTGTGAACTGATCAGATTACGAAAATCCACGTCAATGTGGATAACAACAAATCCACAAAAAGCCTCACAAACGTAACAATACACAACCCCTAGCCCACACAATCACATAACCGAGAAGAAGAGAAGGAAAATCAGAGTAAACACACCGAAACGTAAAGCAACGAGAAATGGATGAGAAATTTACGAAGAGAGAAAGAGAGAGAGAGAAGAATTAAAGCGACAGTGAAGGCTACGCGCCACTAATACGACGAGACGCGGCGATGAATTGGAATGGTCGCTGCGATCGAGAAACTCGGATCCCGGCGAGCTCCAAAAATTCCATGGTTGAAGAAAGAAAAACACGCAGAGCGCAAGTGAAGCTCTTTTGTCTTTTCTCTCTACTTTATTTGTTCATTTGTTAATCTTTTTTTTTGGGGAAGGGGCTGACATGGCACGAAACGGCAGCGTTTGGCTTCCTCGAGCCGTTTTCTTTTGGGAGCCAGCGTGTAGCACCACTGTCTTGAGCTAGCGGGCGCTTTTGTGCACCGTTGGATTAGCCATTGGCGGGCCCCATGACGATTGGGACGATTCGGTTGGACAGATTCGGTGGCGCCGTTCAAGATATTCTACGCGGGTTTGATTTTTATTAAATAAAAAGAGACTGAAACTCGGTCAGATTGACCGAGTCATAGAAACAACCCCTAACGTGACGGGAAGACATGAAAATAACGTTAAACGTTTTTGCTGGTTTATTTATTTATTATTATTTGTTGTTACTGCAGTTTTTATTTGATAATGTCAACTGCCCCGTTAAGACGTAACGTTTATGTAGCTATCAATGAACAATATGTCGTCCTTGTAACGATTTATCAACATTAACTTCTCAAAGATGAGGCTAAAATAGTGCTTGAGAATCATGAAATAATTCACTTTTATTTCATCTTAAAGGGGAAAGAACTCAATTCTACCTCGAGGAGGTAAGTACAATATCTTTGCTAAGAGTGAAATGAATTTTTAAGAGATAGTTCAATAAACTGTAAATCACGCTTCATAAAACGAAAGTAACTGGTTCGAGTCTTGCTTCGACAATGGAGTGAAGGGGAAAAACTGTATTTGATTAGGAAATGGGGCCGGTGGATCTTGAGTTGTGGGCCCACTAGTATTGGGCACTCTTTATTCCTGAGTCTTTTCCAACCACACGTTGACCTCCAGTTGGGAGGCCCCGAAATTCTCGGCGCAAGTTATCCAGGAGCAAATTACCAGCAGGCCCACATGCAGCAAATGTGCGTGAGCACAAGCTACGTTAATCAAAATCAAGAATCAACGGCTGGCCAACAAATAACGATCTTTAGGGTCAAAATCACACTTGTGGCGTGTTGTCACCGATATTAGACTCGAGTTTTGGCCTCAGCCTCTCTTAAAGAGAATGGGTGCTTATCGGACAAAACAACGCGTGAAAATTATGTTAATTAACAGTAAACCAGTCCGGCAAAGATAATCACTTTTACTAATATGGCTCAACTAACCGCCACAAACCAACAACCAAATTCTAGTGGTCGGTAGGTAGGCGGTAGATTTTTTTTTTTTTGTCAATTAACCTACAATAAACCGTCTTAACCGATTTTTAAGTGAATTTTTAATTTTATCTGGTAAGTTTTCTCATTGTGTTCGTTCAGTTGATTTATGGCTTTTGTTAGTCATTTGATTTTTTTTTTTATAATCTAAAGGCTGATTAACAATGTCACATCAATAAAGTATGATAAAAGTGTGCCGTATAACATTTATCATGCGATTTTTTTTTTTTTTTTATGTCCACACAAGAAGGGGAGTAAGATTCGAACTAGTAACATCTACTTCATTAAGCGTGATCTCAACTAATTGAACTACCTCTTAAGGACTATTATATATGTGATAATTCACGTGTATTTTATGCCCATTTCAATTAATTCCTCCAACTGTGTTCCCCGTTAAACAAGAAACGGATAAATCCGAGTGTTTCAAGGCAAAGCTGTTGGAACAAGTCAGATGCTTTCTCCAGCTTGCCAGCGAAGTGTTGCAATCAACTTTCTTGTTGTTGCCCCATCACAGCTGCCTCCTTTTTGGTTTTCTACGATACTCCATTGCTTGTCAACATCAGATAAGTCAAGTTATTTGGGTTTGGCACCCCCCCTTCCTTTATTCCTTTCTGAAGATTGAATTGAATATTTTGTGTGACTCTTTATTATTTGGGGAAACATTAAAAAGCTCCCGAACTTTCAGCCAATTACATAAATCTCCTCTAAACTTTTAAAACTCTCACTTATGCTCTCCTGAACTTTTACTTACTCTCACTTAGAATCTCTCACGTTAAAACTCACCATTTTGGGCATTAAAATGACACCATTTTAGGCATTAAAGGGTCCAAAGTGAGAGCAAATAGAAGTTTAAGGCGGAGTAAGTGAGAGTTTTGAAAGTTCATGGGGGGTTTGTATAATTGGCTGGAAGTTCGGGGGGGCTTTCTGAAGTTTTCCCTTATTATTTTTACAAAGTTTCTTGCATAGAGGCCTTTCGTCTTTGTGAGCTTCATTTATGACTTTTGAATACAGATAGCCGGTAGGGCTTCCATTCCTCATGCTATTAAGAGCTTGTTTGGTATTGCATTTAAGAAATAGAGCTTTTAATTAAAAAAAAAAAAGATTTTGCTGGAAATGCATTTTGACCATTTTTAAACTGTTTAGATTCTTAAAAGCGTTTCTAATTTTTTTACCAAACGAACACTTTTTCTTCTTTTTTTCAAACAGACTTTTTGAGTGTTAAAAACATTTTTAGACCTCTCAAACATAATCCCAACTAGGGCCCAAGTGTGATCGGCTTGTGGGAATAAACTAGAGCTTTTAGGAACACAAATACACAAGTAGAGCAACATCCCACCTACACATTTAATCCCACCACCATACATGCATGCCACGCAACATGCAATTAGCTGTCTCCACTACACAGGAATTTTAAAAAACATATATAGAAGAAGTCAAAAGAAATCCCATATTGTCAGCAGAATAAACATTTTCAGATTTGCAATTGACTCTTCTTACCCTAAAAGAGCAGAGAGGAATCTTGCGCCTTTGAATCGATCATAAACCCTTGTCATGGTTTCACATAACTTTTAGCCTTTCATCATCCCAAATATGTAACATAATAATAAATGGTTCTTCTAATCGAGGGTCTCAAAACTCTTATTAGCTCAAACTACATAATTTTGGCGAAGGATTTCTAGAGACAGTAATTATTAAATTACTATTTAACCCAAAAACTTGTAAAAAAATATAAATTTAATTATTCAAATTAATATTTTAACAACAATTAAAAAAAAAAATTGACCCATTTACCAACGCAAACGACAGAAGTTTGTTTCAATTCGATGTAATGAAATAGACATAGGTAAGCTACCAAACATATTAGTGAAATGTCATACACAACACCTTTATTCTACTTTTATCCCACTATTCTAATATGGCCGGGTGTAGTACCCTTAGATCAGCTTTGATATACATATAATGACTACTAGACCCTGCAGCGTAGTGAGATAAAAGTAGGATAAGTGTACAATATACATATTCTAGAGCATAAGTTAAACATTATACCATTCTTGAAATTAGGGCTAACATAAGAAAAAAATGTCTATAAATTTTAGGAGGAACATAAAGAAGTTAAGAACTAAGAGGGCCTCTATAATTGACTAAGAAGTTAAAACCACTTGTAGAGAAAGTAATAAAATAAATTCCAGTCAAAAAGTTCAGACAGTTGGCTGGAAGGTTTCATGTCGGCATGTCAATCAATCAAGCCATTAAATAGTCTGTTAAAGAACATGGTCGGATGCATTCACATGTGGACCATTACTGAGCTTGCTGTTTCTGATAAGAACCATTAATATTGCACATGTGAAAAGGATATAGAAGTGCATGTGATATTAATACACACAAGAAACCATGAAATAAAAAGCCCCAAGAGTTAAGTGCTAAGAAAGAGAAATTGATGAGGGATTATTTGCATAGGTAAACAGTTGCACATTAGATTGGATAGAAGGAAGAGGAATGTGACCGTATAACACATTACAATCTCGATAAAAGAAATGTTAGTGTTTTCCCATTAGAATTTTATCAAGCCCAAGTTCTTCAGCCATTGAAGCATTTCTGCTAGTCCTTCTTTCAAGCTTCTAGGGCTATAATCCAACTCTACTTTAGCCTTCTCACAGGAATATGCCCACTGATGTCTTAAAACGTCCAGAGTCTGCTCCAAGATTGAACAAAAGAGAAAATGTAAGACCGCATAGTAAACTAAACGAACAAAAGTAATTAGATGTGTGTGAGTTGTTTCCCGATCCAAAGAGCGATTATTAGATTAAGGGTAATGTTTCACTTCGCACCCATTTTGTCATAACTTCCCACCGGTGAAGTGGCATAAACTGAATGGAGGGTAGAAAGTTTTTTTTTAAGTAGCCATTCATAATGCCACATCAGCCGGCGTGAAGCGGATGTAATAAAATGGGTATTAAAACTAGATTTATTCTTAGGTAAAAACATTAGCCATTTTCTTTCCTCAGTCCACTAAATAAAATATTAATAATAATTTTCAAAAGTCTTAATTATAACTGAGAACTTAATGTTCAGCATTAGATTGTAAGTTTTTGAATACCACGAAGAATTCTCTTAATGGTCTACTGAGCACTGACAATAAGAGTAAAAGGCAATTTCAAAAACCACAGAGCATACCGGGGGGCTGATCAGGGGAAGCTTTCCCGTAATTCGTGAGAAAAGAACCGAGACCCAACCATATGCCTCAATCACCAACATGGGGATGTTAAACATAGGCTTTTGCGTCCCAGTGATGATAGCAGCCATATCAAAAACATGCCTGAATGATGCATTCTCTCCTGTCAATAGATATCTTTCACCAGGTCGCCCCTTGTTCATTGCTGCAATATGCCCCTCTACTACGTCATCAACATGGCTAAAAGAAAATCTATCATTTCCAGACCCTATATAGCCAGGTAACCGCCCATTAAAGCGTTCAACAATCTGAATGAAGAAATACAACAACATCAAATGGAGATATTAGTAACAAACATATGCACCTTGTGGTGAAAATCAGGTACCCAAACTCGACGGAAATTCCATACTAAAAGATACTGCCATGAAGTTGCAGGTAATGTTCTCTGAGACTTACACCAGGGATTGGGGAAGATGAACATGAGAATCATATTAAAAAAATATGAAGAGATAATCATCTTGTTAACATGGTCAACCAAAATTTCCACAATCAAACACCACCTAAAGGGAAGAAAAAAAAAGCCCACATTTGAAATCTCCTCAAAGGTATATAAAAACCACCTAAACCAACATTATTGGCCTCACTATCTATCCCTGAATAAGTTCTAGGGTCTAGCTACTAGTTTTGTAACAAACATAGTAAATATTAGGGAAAAATACTATAGAGATATGTGGGCTAATTCCATAGAAATAGACATTCTATTGATACATGAATAATGAACAAAGGAACCATAGAAATAGACACTCCATTCCAGTACATAAACATGGGCCATATTCTAGCCGGGTCAACTATGGAACCAGGATCAAGTACGTGAACACGTATGACGCTCAGGCAGATGTTGTATGGTCTGTCTTGAATGCAATGAAATTTAAGGATATTGCGATTATGATTGTTGAAATGGGTTGGGCATACTATGGGGGCACAATGAACTCGGTTAGTTGAGCTAGCGGAGGGGGAATCATCTGCTTAATGGCATTCCTTTGGTGAAGGTGCACTCAGATCCTAGTAGCTAGATGGGCTTATAGGTCGTCGGGCTCTCAATGACATGTGATCCTTCGTATTGTTGGAGGTCAGCTCAGCTTTCCGATGGATGGGCTCTAGGAGAGCCCGTCAATATCAAAGCCCAACACTAGGATTTTGGAATGTGAGGGTTGTGAGAAATCACAGTTTCATGGATTCTTTGCAGACGTTTAGTAATAAAGATTCATGGCATAAGCAGCATGTGATGATACATTGTTTGGTTGAAAGCAGTCGCCTCTTGATTTGATTGGGCTGCAATTAATGCCTTGGCCACAAGCATAGTCAAGAATTGCCCGTACATAGATAAACACCGGCCTTAGGAACACACCAGACTACTATAGTCGGTGGTTTAAAAGATGAGCTTACTGCAGCGGATGGAGTCTGCCTAGTCTTTGAAAGACGAACATCATAAGTCATGGTATGGTCAAGCTTGAAAAGCCCAAATGCACGTTCAGAGGCTGGTCTGGTTTCAAATTCTCGTCATAGAGTGCAAGGATGTATGTATTCATGGATTTCACAAGCATAGAGGTGTTCCAACCATCGATCTAAGGTTCGTAATCAAATTACCATTGTATACCCTTACATTCTCACCACTAAGGCTGACTTCATTGATGTCCTCATGGTACACCCAACCAGTCTCAGCAATCATAATCTCAATATCCTTAAATCCTATTTCATTTAAGGCAAACCGTACAACATCCACCTGAGCATCAACATATTCATATACTCAATCCCGATTCACGAGTCGATTCGACTAGAGTTGGGTTGATACAGGCCCATAGAAATAAACATTTCATGGATACATGAACATGGAACAAAAGAATGGTTATTCCATAGACATTCTATTCCAGGTACATAAACATGGAACATTGGCCTACTCAAACTAATTCCGAGTGGGTAGACTAGGAAAACAGTATCAAGTACATAAACAAGTTCGATGCTCAGGTAGGTGTTGTACGGTTTGCCTTGAATGCAATAGGATTTAAGGATGTTAACATTACAATTGCTGAGACGGATTGAGCGTACCATGGGGACAACAATGAAGTTGGCCCTAGTGTTGAGAATGCAAAGGCCTATAATGGGAATTTGATTGCACACCTTAGATCAATGGTGGGGAAACTTTAATGCCTAGAAAATCGGTGGATGCATACATCTTTGCACTTTATGACGAGAATTTGAAACCTGGACCAGTCTCTAAATGTGCATTTGGGCTTTTCAAGCCTGACCTTACCATGAATTATGATGTTTGTCTTTCAAGGACTAGTTAGATTCCATCTACTGGTGTGTTCCTAAGGCTGGTGTTTCTGATGCTCAAATGCTAGCAAATCTTGACTATGCACGTGGCCAAGGCATTAATTGCAGCCTGATCCAACCAGGAGACAGTTGTTTTCAACTAAACACTATATCATCACATGTTGTCTATGCCATAAATCTCTATTACCAAACGTCTACAAAGAATACACGAAAATGTGATTTTTCACAAACCACAACCCACACATCCCAAAATCCAAGTGTAGGGTTTGGATATTGATAGGCCCTAGGAGAGCCCATCCATCGGAAAACCCAATTGACCTCCAACAGTACGAAGGATTGCATGCCAATGAGGGCCCGACGTCCTATAAGCCCATCACCTTCACCAAAAGAATGCCGTCAAGCAAACGATTCCCCCCTCCGCTCGCTCAACTAACCAAACACCCACACCATGTTGGCCCTCCTAACAGATCGATTGAGGGAAGCTCTGAGTCCAGTAACAAATTATTGGTAGGAGTCCCCCAAATCTTTAGAGGTTGTCGGCCTATATAAAGACTCTAGGTCAACCTTATATGTATGCAATCTGACCTTTAGCTAAAACTCTGTCAAATACCTATTCGCCATACACATATTGACTTGGGCATCAAACTAGCCTCATCGTATCCCACCGATGAGTCGTTCTAACCCTTTCTTCGTCATGCAAAATGTCTCCCTCAAAGGCAGTCTTGAGGTCACTCTAGGTCCTTGCACCAACAAGAATCATATTAAAACATATAAAGAGATAATCACCTTGTTAACATGGTCGACCAAATTTCCATAATAAAACACTGCATAAAGGGGAAAAAAAGAGCCCACATTTGAAATCTCCCAAAGTACATAAAAACCACCTAAACCAACATTATTGGCCTCACTATCCGTCCTGGAATAAGTTCTAGGGTCTTGCTACTAGTTTTGTAACAAACATGGTTAATAATAGGAAAAAAATACTATAGAGGTCTATGGGGTTTAACATTTTAACAAATCAGGAAACTAATTACTACTAATTTCAACATCATGTACTGCTAACCAGGAAACTAAGAAGAAAAGATAATCAGACCATTCGAGCAACGACATTTCCGGCGGTGACTTTGCCCGGCCCGTAAATAACTCCAGGATAAACCGGCACAATAGGAACCCCCTCCAAGGCAGCCTGTATCGCAATTTTATCGGCCAAGGCCTTGGATTTCTCGTACTCCGTACAGAAAAACCTCTCATGATGAACCTACCATCACAATTTTCTTGTTCTAGATTAGGACCAAAAAAAAAAAAAAAAAATCAAAGATAAAAGATCAAATCTTCGTACTTGATTCTCATCAGCAACATATCCATCGGTGGGTCCAAGAGCAAAAAATGACGACGTGTATATAAGCTTTTCGACTGTTGTCGTCTCTCTCACTGCTTGTAAAACATTCTTCAATCCTTCGACATTCACCTAATAAGAACATTCACAATGGAGGAGCTAAATGACATTTTTATCTAAAATAACTCATTAAATTGATAAAATACCCTCTACATTGGATAAGCTAAAAAAAATGTAGAATAGATATTTTATTAAACTAGCTAAAAAAAAAGTTACATGTAGCGGCACTATTTAAAAAGCTATTTTTCTAAATTTTCTTCCCACGTATTTTTTTCTCCCACTATTTCTCCCAAAATTTTCTTTCCACGTTTTTGCTGTTGTTTCTCTCACCTGTTTTATCTTTTTCCAAAATTTTTTCCTACTATTTCTCTTTCACATCTTATTTTTTCCAAAATTTTCTCTTATTATTTCTCTCTCCACATCACTTTTTTCTCAAAAGTTAAAAAATAAGATATTTAAGAAAAATACAATTATTATAAAAAATAAAAATTAAATGATATAGGTAAAAATATAACTAATCAGATGTAAGGACATTCACAATGGAAGAGTTAATTTTTTATGTAAAATAACTCCTCAAAACTCAATTTATCTAGTTTAGCTAATAACTTTTTAAGGGCCTCCTACATCCGATTAGTTATATTTTTATCTATATCATTTAATTTTTATTTTTTATAATGATTGTGTTTTTCTTAAATATCTTATTTTTCAACTTTTGAGAAAAAAGTGATCTGGAAAGAGAAATAATAGGAGAAAAATTTAGAAAAAATGAGATGTGAAAGAGAAACAGTAGGAGGAAATTTTGAGAAAAGAGAAAACAGGTGAGAGAAACAATGAAAAAAATGTGGGAAGAAAATTTTGGGAGAGATAGTGGGAGAAAAAAAGACGTGGAAAGAAAATTTAGGAAAATAGCTCTTTGAATAGTGCCGCTACATGTAGTTTTTTTTTTAGCTCATTTAATAAAATATCTATTCTACATTTTTTTTAGCTTATCCAATGTAGAGGGTATTTTATCAATTTAATGAGCTATTTTAGATAAAAATGTCATTTAGCTCCTCCATTGTGAATGCTCTAAAAAGCCCTTAAAAAGTTATTAGCTAAACTAGATAAATTGAGTTTTGATGAGCTATTTTACATAAAAAAATTAACTCTTTAATTGGGAATGCTCTAACAACTAAATTATTGTTCTTTTAATTAAGCGATTAAACTTCTGAAACAAGTAGTAATCTAAACATGGTATCAGATCTGTTAACGCTAAACTCAAAGGCCTGTTTGATTGCAAAGAAAAATTCAAAACAGCAAAACCTAAATGAAATTAAAATGAGGTTTCAGAGAATCTTTTAGAGTGATGAACTTACGGGGAGGAATTTAACGATAAACTCAAAGGCCTGTTTGATTGCAAAGAAAAATTCAAAACAGCAAAACCTAAACGAAATTAAAATGAGGTTTCAGAGAATCTTTTAGAGTGATGAACTTACGGAGAGGAATCTAGAAGGATCCGGAAGCCAAGGCTCGACCACAGCGGCCGCGTGAAAAATGACGTGGCAGCCAGAGAAGGCGGCGAGGAGGGACCGGTAGTCTGTCACATCACCGTAGATGATTTCCACCGCGCCGCCATCGGTGGTTGGCGGAGGTAGAGACGAGAGGTCGCTGGTGGGCCGTACCAAGGCCCGGACCGAGTGGCCTCGTCGCAGCAGCGCGTGGCACAGTCTTCCCCCTAGGAAACCGGACGCCCCGGTCACCAATACCTTCATAGCTCGTCGGTAAGATCAATGAAATGACCGTTGCTTTGTTCATTCCAATTTACATAGCACTAATAATAAGCTTTTTTTCTTTTTTAATTTTTAATGTTTAGCACGTCAGTTCCTAAAACATAAATTAAAATATAAACATAAACTAAACTAAAATACTGAAATACATATAAATGTAAACGGTTAAATTTATAAGAAAATTATTAATATAATGCTGTGCGGCTTATGTTAGCTAATCCCTCAGCTGAGGTGGCGCTTCCGTGTAGGAAATGGAAGCGCATGGTCGCCTGACTGACATTGAGCTGAAGAAGCTCCCTTCAATCTGATTGACTGCTCCGGTTTTGAATTTCTTCGCTTTTTTTTTTTTTTTCATTTTCCTTTAAAAGAATTTTAAAACTACTTTCATCGTCGTCAATTTTTTTAGTGTTCAAACAGAAAAATTCACTACCAAACAGAGCCTGCATTCATATAAAAAGAGAGCAAATCTGAGAACAAAAGAGAGATTAAGGACACGTATAGAAAAGAAAGGCGTAAGGTTAAACGTATTTAGCTGCTCCGTAGAAGGTGAATGTAGATTCACTGTGGGGGAGTGTATATCCGGAGAAGGAGAAGGAGCACAGGTCCGCGTTTTATAACAGGTCTACCGTAGGTCGTCTCGAAGGGGCATAGATTTGCACCGATATGCTCTTTGGAGATGCATGTAGATGTGCCGAGAAATGTAGATCTGCCATGAGTGAGTGCAGATCTGCACTGATTCGTTGCATTATGTATAGGCACAGATCTACATAGATTTGTTATTAGTGAGTACAGATCTAGAGACGGAGGATTTTGGTTGCCAGGAGTGTGCGCAGATCCGCAAATCTCCACCGCGAATAAACGAAAAGTTGGACAAGGAGAAAGGAGGCCCATCCACCAGTCTGAGCCTTTTGGGGGAAATATTAAAAATATTTTTCCATCTCATATTTCATTTATTACGACAAATTCATTATTGAATTTTTTTTTTTTTTTGACATGTCCGCACAAGAGGGGGAGGAGTGATTCGAACTAGTGACATCCGCTTCATTAGACGTGATCCTAGCCGATTGAGCTACCTCTTGGGGACAATTCATTATTGAATTTGTATCAGTATAGTATACAAATTCAATGAAATTGCAATAAAATCAAATAAAATAATAATGATTATTATTATTATTATTCACCGGACACCAGCTTTACCTCTATCTGTCTCTATAAAATGATTAAAATTTTGTTGAGCTACTAAACAAATTCTTAGCTATATTAATAATAATAATAATAATAAATAAATAATTTTATTCTCTTTTTTTTTTTGAGAATATGAAAAGTAGATAAAAAATAATATTTTAAATAAAAAAGTAAAAGTTAATAGTAAAAATGTTAAGTCAATATAAGTAATTTGAAAAAGTAAATCGTTAGAGTTTAGAGAGAGAATAACTCTTGTATTATTTGGAGATGGTTTCCATAATTTATTTTAGACCCTTTGATTAACTGCCATCTAATGAGCTTGTGATTGTGAAAATTCAAGTTCATACCTTTTTAGCTCTATTACAAAATTAGTTCAGAAAGTTTGATGAATGTTATCCATTTAATTAAATAAATTAGGTTAAAATTAACTTATATAATTTGATATCCATATATTGACACGACAACAAATCCCACCAGCAACATAATTTCTCGTGAGTCCTATATTCGCACTTTGAGTGGAATCACATTTACACTTGAACCTTATTTGTGCAATACAGTGATTATTACAGTGTCATGTTGAGAGCTTGTGCAGTCAAAGTAGCAGCATTTTATGTGAAAGAGAGGCTATAAGCTCAAAATTATGCCACATTCTTGTTATCTACAAAACAGCCTACCACAACCCAACTACTCCTTTGTTTATTTTTTATTTTTTTGTCTCTAGCTTCTCTCCAGGGATCTTTGTGGAGTGTAAGAGGGACCAGATATAAGTCCTGCAGATTCATAGACGCCCCAAGTTTTCAGTGAGATTATAGTCTAGAGCGACGTATGCATTTGATGGGATTAAACGGAGAATGCCTCCTTGTGGAAGAAAATAGGCGACCATTTGAAGAACTTGCTTTGATATCCCAATCTTCGACATCCTTGGGAACACACACATCAAAGAGGATTTGACCGAGAACACCATGGCCGTTAATGCTTGGTAGACTATGCAGGTGGATTAAGTCTTCCTTGCGTTCATCTTGCACCGACCCAACATCTCTACCGCCGTAGTACTCCATCGAACTGGGCGCTAAGTAATGGTCACTTGATCCGAGAGCAACTCCCTTAAAGTTGTTTGAGTTTTTCATTGCTTTCCTCATGTCACAGATTGGCTCGGGGATGCCGTCGTGTGTTCCTTCTATGCCCATCCTCTCTCCTTCAAGTCGACGAATTCTTTGCGAATACACTTTAGCTGCCTTACCGAGGAGCTCAGTCACAGCAGCTTTATAGTCAATCGGATAATGTCGATAATGAGCTGTGACAAGATTGAACCACGTTATCATTTGAAATTATCATTGCAGGGTCTAGAGAAGAATTGGAAATGAAACAAAGTTCAACCTTATGAGAAATAGGAAACATCTACCAAGCAGCGATTATATCTTGGTCAATTAATCTAAAGAAGAAAGAAAAGAAACAAAACTTAAAATCAAACAATATTTTGATGCACACCTATTGCACAATTCATATTAAATGATGTCTTCCTTTTGGTCGTACGACATCTACTTATGTCCTCATCCTAATTTTCAAACATAAACTCAAGATAAAACACAAGTATAGACTTATACCTATGCCTCGACATGATCCAAACCTAACACGCGATATTTAAAATTGGCAATTTTTTACACGACCTGCATACTCGACACGAACCTAAAACGAAATTAGCAGGTTAAGGTTGAGGGGTTTTCCCCGTTTAATTAAATAGGTCGGGTTAGGTTTAACCTATATAACCTTATACTCATGCCTCAACATGATCCAAATACGACACGCAAACACGAATTATCACCTCTAGTCGCGATGCAACTGGGATAGTTTCTGCAATGTTCTATACACGTAAGACGGTAAATGTTGACATAAATTTATTAAGTTTAGAAGCAGACCTACGTGAGGAGAGTTACTCCATTTTACTAGCTTAATGTCACCCCCAAGATCTTGTACTCGTTGAGCAAAATTGCAGATAACTTCATATGGAGCAAGATCATCATTTTCGGAACATAAAATGAGATATGGGGCCTGCATGCTCTGGAGAAGAACAAAGCTGAATAAATGCAGAAGGAAAGAAGTGAAAACTTTGAATAATAGCTAGTCGTAGTATACTTACAACAGAAGAGTACAGAGTCTGCCAATACTCAGCGCGCTGTGATTCAAACCGGCTGAGGAAGAGGGTATCAAGACCAGAGGCAATGCTGTGGGCAATCCATGATGCTAATCTTGGTGGATGGGACATTTTGAGAACAGTTGGGTGAAGAAAAAAGTTTGTACCCATATCACTGGTAAAATCCACTGGACAGGAATCATAGATATGCCCAGATATACAGTCTCTAACCAGTCGGAAGTCATCCTTTAAAAGAAAATAAGAAATAATATCAAAAATTGTATTTGGGTGTTTAAGTTCTTATGAGTTTTCACCATTGTATGTATTTATTGCTTTACGTGACAGAATTGGGTTTATTCTCCGTTTAATTGCAAAAGGGAATGGGTGGGAGGGGAGAAGAAAAGAAGAGCATACCAGATTTTGTTGTCCTTCACACTTCCCCTCAATTATCTGCCACGGGAGGAAAATCTATTTAAATATCTATCACAAAAGAAGAGGTTTTTGGATAGCTGCAATGATATCTTATAAATACAGAGAAATCCTTTAAATGTCGCACATACAGATTGCCTTGACTTTAGAAGAAATTACCTGAAGGACCTTGTACATGCAAGCTTTAGGACCACCAGAAAAAGAAGCAAGGACTACAGGGCATGGCCTAATCTTTAGCTCCTATATGTCAAAATATCAAAAAAGGAAATTATTAGCCAACCTTATCCAGTGAATGAATCTTCCAAAAACGTGAGCATGAGGAGTACTAAAGTTTTACTTGTGAAAAAGGAGTATGAAGAGTGCCATCTTAGTTTGAAGGAAATCATTTAAAATTGGTACGTTGATGGCATTACAACTCAAGCAGGAATTCTAAAGGATCATAGTTCCATAAGCATTCATTAGGAACAGGTTAGAGAAATAACTAAACACAATATTTTCACCTGTTGTTGGTAGGATAACTACAATAAGCACTGACCTGAACAAGTTCATTGAGAATATCAACTGCTAGAGTTGTGGCCTTCTCAGGGAAGAACCTGTACCGATTACAGATGATCCAAAATCAATATGTGTCCATGACAGAGGGCAATTAAAAGGGCACCTTTAATTCTGATGGCAGCAACTGAATATGAAGGGAGAAACTATAGTCATGCTTATCAAGCCAATAAGCACTAATCATATAGTTCAATGTAATTTTCAAAATATAACCTGTTACTGTAGGTGAATTCCAATTTTACTATAAGCTAGGCTACATATGTACCTCCCTGACCTATACGTAATATATATGCAATAGTACATTAAAAAGATGAACAGGGCATGACAGGGCACATTATGTGCTCCACTGTCTACTTTCGTTTGTTGATATTGGTGTTGTACTCGAGCGAAGTGCCCCCATCCCTTTGAAGATGGGGCACATGCAGTTTAGTCCTTAGGTTACTGGAAGTTATTTATGGAGCTTAACCTCAAAGCATAAACATTGTTGGAACTGCTTCCCACCACCCCCGGCGGGGACGAGACAGAAAGGAGAAGGGTGGTGATCTATTAGCACAAGGCTCTTCTATGCATGTTAATACCTCTTCACACAACAATCAGGGAGCTGCATATGTAGACTTAATTTACAAAAAAGTAAAAGAACAGCCTCTAGACCCATCTCATCTACAATTAACAATACCCAGATTAGCTAAGTTTTTCATTTACCCAAAAGCTAAGTAAAATTCAGCACCAAGATGAAAAATTTCCACCGACCCCATATTTCTCAAGATCCAAACAACCAACCTTGCAGACTCATTCAAAAACCCAATCAAACCACCAACAAAAACTTACTGAATTTAAGAACACATAAAGAATTTAGCACTCACGAATTGAGAAACTCAGAGTGGCAGACGAGTGTCTTCCAGCCCATTGACGAGTAGAGCTGCACGTAGCTCCTCAAGTGCCTCTCCTGACTCGACATCCATGCGAATACCACCACTATGCCCTCTATTTTACCTCCCATTTCACTTCTTCCCCAATAATATTTACCCCCAAATCCCCACATTTCCCTCCGCCGTTTCTCTTTTTCCCCAGAAGTCAATTCCTGGAATCTATTTTCCAATTCTATGTCTTGGAAATATGGCCTTTTATGAATAGAACTGGGTTTCGATCAAAACCAAAGAGAGGGATGATCTTTTTTTGGTCTTTGTAGTTTGTAAATTTTAAAGCTATATATGGGAATGGGAGCGACTATCTCAGGCTTTGGATTCGCTGCGGTCAGAAAGCCTGTAATTTCTGCAGACGCCAATTTATACCAACTAAAACCTGCCACGTTCTCTTAGAGATTGGACTACCCTTTTTTACTGCTCACAAATGGGTAATGTGTAGTCCGGTGTTCGTTGGTTCCAAATCTTTATCCGCTGCAGCAAATTGAAGCTGCTCAGCGACATTGAAGTCAAATCTTGTTCAATTCCGCTCGAGTGTGAATCTGGCTTTGCTTCAACCAAAAAAAGGTTTATCCAATTAATAATTATTAAAATTAGATTTGAACTACGAAAGTCACTAATTCAAATTTTTCATCTTCTTTCTTTTTTATGGACATATCAAAAAGAGGTACTTCTATAATTACTCATATTAACGTGTTTTGGTACTTCTATAATTACTCATATTAACGTGCTAGTACCAACCAACATTTAGATCTAATAGTTGGTTGTAACTGATGCATCAGCAATATGAAATAAAAAGAAATAATTTTATAAGTCCTTTTTGTGTTACTTTTGTATCCCGTCAACAATAATGTGATTCTTAAAATTATCATTTGATCAAAATTTAATAATAATTAATCACAAGTCTAATAATAAAGAGTTACATCATTCTTAAATGGACAAAAAATAACTTATAACATTACTTCATAAAATCATGATTTTAAGCATTACTCGCAAAATAATATTTATGTCATATATCTAAACGTTAACAATTGACAAATGTAAACTCTAATTTTTGGTAGGATGGACCATAAGACTTGAAGACCAAGTCTTAATTATATCTTATCTTTAGAAAAGAAAATAAGTTTTGTTGCGTCACGTCAATTATTAGAACAAAGCTGTCATGGCGCGTGACCATTATTCGATGAACTTCAAATGGTGGAAGGAAACAAATCTCCCATGCCTTTGTCACCATTGGATGAACCTCTTCTGGTGCAAGGAAAACGACCACGATGATAGAAGTTATAGAACCTCAGTCAAAATAGCAATACCGAAAAGAAAAAATAAATGTAAAAAAAAAATTATGAAAAGGATACATATATTCGGGGCCGGCTCAATCAATATTGGGGCCTTAGGCGAAAATTTAAAATTGGGTCTAAAAAAATTTTTTTTAAGTAATTTTTTTTTTCAAAGTAACCAAAAAAGGAAAAAAAATTGTCAAAATTTTTTTTTAAAGTAAAATATATATTATATTTTTATTTAAAATTTATTCTTCTCGCTTTTTGAGAAGCAAAATTTTTTATTAAGTTTTTGTATTCAAGATTTTCTAATATTTTTTTTCAATTGATAATATGGCTAACCCATTTAATCTCTCTTGTGACATTGTTGATCTTAGGTAGGATTTTATCAATTTTAATTTTGAAAAACTTCTTTCTGCGCAAGCAACTGTAACAGGTATTGTCAATAAAATTCTATAAGCAATACATGCATTCGGAAAAGAATCAAGTCTTTTTATATAATTTAGTATGTCAATTGGAGCACTTTCTTCTATTTGTAAAATTTCTTTTAAAACTTTCAGTTCTAAAAATAAATCTAAACCATCAAGATCCTGTTTTAGGAAACCTTCTAGATTAAGACATTTATTTTGCAAACCATCATCATCTATTGATTTTAATATCTTAAAATTAAATAAAAAACCAAAAATATTTTCGTATATTTGAAATTGTTCAAATAGCTTGATCTACTATATATAAGAAGTAATTAATTCTAAAAGATTCTTCAGCAGATTGTGTTGTCTCGTCATTAGCATCCTCATCAAATTGTTTCTTTCTACGACTTACATGTTTTTCACGAAAAACATGTTCTATTTCCATTATGGTTGTAATCTCTTTAGATGAAATCATAGCAGATGCAAATCCATTTTCTCTATAAGTTTTAAAATATGAAATAAGACCTTTTAATTGATCTATAGCAACATCAATATGCATATCTTTCGATTGTAAATTTTTACTAACAGTATTAACAGCAAATAAAATATCATACCAAATAGTCATACTCAATAAGAATTCAAAACTTTCTATCTCATAGGTTGCTAAACAATTAGCTTCACTTTTTGTTTTAGGATCTTCACTTGTTTTTGCTAATTGTAGCAGAGCTTCCCTTATTTGTGGAGTTTGAAATTTTATTGCTTTTATACTTTCAATTCGACTTTCCCAACATGTTTGTGATAATGGCTTAAGAGTTAAATTTGGCACATTATCTAGTAATATTTTCCATCGTTTTGTAGATGATGAAAACAAAGTATATATACGTTGTACAATTCCAAAAAAAGATATAGCTTTAGGACATGAATTAGCAATATCACATAGTACAAGATTAAGACTATGACAACCACAAGGTGTGTAAAATGCTTTAGGATTTATATCTAATAGTCTTTTTTGCACCCCTCGTTCTTTTCCCTTCATATTAGATCCATTATCATATCATTGTCCTCGTATATCATCAATATTAAGATCAAGTTTTTTGATTAGCCCAATCATATCATTAAAAAGACCTTCTCCAGTAGTATCATCTACTGTTATAAATTCTACAAAATGTTCTTCTACTTTTATTGGATTTTCTAAAATATTAACACATCTTATAATAAGAGACATTTGTTCTTGATGACTTGCATCTGGGGTACAATCAAGTATAATTGAAAAATATTTTGCTTCTCTAACTTTTTCAATAATACTCCCTTTTACTTCTGTTGCTAATAAATGTACCAATTCATTTTGTATATTATGCCCAAGATAATGATTATGAATTTCTCCATCTTTAATACGACGAATATGCTCTTGCATTACTGGGTCAAATTCTGCAATCATTTCAATTAGACTTAAAAAATTTCCATTATTTTCTTGGTAAATCTTTTCATTTTGTCCTCTAAACGCCAAATTATTCTTACCAAGATTTTTTACTACAGTAATAATTCTCAACAATACCTTTTTCCAATGATCTTTCTCTTTGTTAATTTGTTCTTGGACATTTTTATCAATTGTTTTATTTTTTGACAATCTCATTTCTAAATCAATCCAGTCATTCATGTTAGTAATATGTTCATTGGTTGTTTCATGGCTTTTTAGTCTAGCACTAAGATTTTTCCAGTCATTAGTTCCTTCATTAGCTAGTTGCATTCTATTAGGTTTTGAATTAAACAACTTGCAACAAAAACAAAATACTCTATCTACATCTTTTGAATAGACTAGCCATTTTCTACTATGTTGCTCACCATTTGATAATTTTCGTATATAATATGTATTAGAAAAATGCCTAGAGTTCTCATCTTTAGGAAAATCTATAGTATTGTATCTTATTGGACCATTTTCTACTAACAAATCCCTTAATTTTGCATCAATATTTTTCCATTGGCCTGGGTCATAAATATTTGTAACAATAGAGTTAGATACATCGATAATATGTTCATTATCTTCTAATTCTTTTTGATGAATTTCTTGTTCATTTATGAGTTTTTCACCTAAATTATCCTCAATATTTTGTTTATTGCTAATAACAAATTTATTTAGAGCTCCTTTTTGAGATTCAATCAATTTGTCTACTTTTCTTTTTTTTTTTTAAGTTTTTCATATCCAGATGCATATTTTCTAGTAGACATGTTTAATTAAAAATACTAACAAATTAAACAAACACAATTTATCAAAAAAAAAAAATTATGACTATAATAAAATAAATCACAAAAATAGAACAATAGAACCTGATTTGGCAAAGAAATTATGAACCAATTCTTGGAGATAGGAGACTTGGAGAGCAAGAGAAAATTAGCACTTAAAAAAGATAAACTCAAAGAAGGATGAGCAAAGAGAAGAAGAGCAAAGAGAATAGGTAGCAAATATAGATACATAGTGGTATTTAAACATAATAAAATATATATTTTTTGGCCGTTAACTGATATCCCGTAGGCTTTACCGTTGCCTATTACTATTCCAAATTCACCCAAAATACACTTCAACTCTCCAAGCGTCAGAACGGCTAATGCCTATTCCCATGGCTATTTCCTTAAAATTGTTCTAGCGTTTGTCAGATGAGTTTATTATTTGTTTCCAAATACACTCAAGCAGTCAAGTATCAATGACATGAGATTTTTTGCTCCAGCGTAGAGAGAGAGGACTTTTTAATAGTTATAGATTAATAGGTTATGATTTCTCACCAAATACAAAAAATGTCAGGGGATAGGTTCTAACAAATCTCACCAATACAAACAATGAAGGGATGTTTGCTGTGTTTTTGGCAGTGGAGTGAGTGGACAGTACTGCTGCTGCATGGCTATGCCGTGTCAAAGTTGGCTTTGTCAAATTTTTTTGGTTTGTTTATTTATTTTTTTAATTATTTTTAGAATTTATAATAAGTTTATTAATTAAGACCATATTAAATTGAGGCCTTAAATTTTAATGAATTTTTTTTTAAGCCTTGTTGAAAAAAAAATGGGCCTTAAATTTTTTTTTTGGTAAAAAAAAATTTGGCCCAAACAAAATTTATAACGAATTTATTAATTAGGGCCTTATTAAATTGAGACCTTAAATTTTGATGAAAATTTTTTTTAGGCCTTATTGAAAAAAAAAATGGGCCTTAAATTTTATTTTTGTCCAAAATAATTTTATTTTTTTAAAAAATTTTGGTCCAAACAAAATTTTTTTTGGGCCTTATTAAATTGGGGGCCCTAGGCGATGGCCTAACTCGCCTAGGGCAAGAGCCGGCCCTGCATATATTTATTATTTTTAAGAACTCAAATATATTTTCTATTTTAGAATTTTGTTTTAATCTTATTTTAACAAAGATGTATTCACTCCTATTTGCTTTACAAAAACTCTCTTACATTGCTCATTTGGTTTAACAACTTTTTAAAACGTGCAACCTAAAAAATCAGCAATTTCAAACACAAATTTAATGAAATGCAATTAAGCGTTCAATAAAATTGCAGCTTTGCCTTTAAAATAGTGTATTTTTATATCGTACCCCCTTGCTGTTTTAAAACTTAAAAAATTTTCACATTTTTAAATTATCATTTTGTTCGTACTCTCAAACGGACACTTTCCACAATTTTGTTTCGAAAGGCACATTTGGCTAACGAAATCATGGGACAAAACGCACTCTTTAACGTGCAGCACAATGAATTTTGAAGACTACATGTATTTCCCTGCCAATGTGACTTGCATGCTATTGGGTGGCTTTTCGGAGGGGGGTTGGGGGAGCGGGCAGTTCAATTTCTCTATGTATTTTGCAAATTGCAATAAGATAATATAAAGTAAAAAAATATGGCTTATTGCCTAATCTCCATTAATAGTTTTTCCAGTGCCTCAGTCATGAGAGGAATGTGCAAGCAATCCTGGCCATCCGAATGCCTTTTGGTTTTGACCAGTTCGTGATCTTTGAATTCTGTCAAATGGGAGTTCAAAGTAACCTGGCTGCTCACAAGGAAGCGCTCTCGACAGATTGTGTATAAATTGTTGATTGGCATCCCTGAAAAGAAAAAGAAAAAGAAAATAAAAATAAAAATTAGACTGACGATATGAGGAACTAAATTTCACAACATACTTTCTCAAAGTACAGAGAGAGCTACTTGCCTTCTTCATCGGGATGAGCCAGTTGATATTCTGCAAGAACTCTGAACACACTCTGGGCATTGGGTGTCAAACTCTGTAACACTATCGCAGCTGTTTTGGCACTTTGAGTGGTATTGCCATGTGCGAGAATCAGAGGAAAAAACATCCCTTCAACCCTGTATGGTGCAAAGGTAGGAACATGATACCAACACCAGTTGAACTGCGTGTGAACCATCTTCTTATCCCACACTGTCAACCAAATCAGGAAGGGTAATTAGGCTCAAAGACAGAATAGTATTTGGGATATCTCATCTCTGCAATGCCACAAAATTGGCATTCCTTTTATGCAGATAGTTCGTTATAACAAAAGATTATACCACTTGACACTGCTATAAATAACAAAACAATTTAACTTAAACAACAATAACAGAATCAATGACAAAATTCAACTAAGGTAGTTAAAGAATGCGAAAGCACAATGGATAAGTAAGAAAATGCCCAGTGCCAGCCCATTTGTCTTTTATCAAATAATTTGACATGCTTACTGCCATCTAATTATTTTCTATAAAAAACAAAAGGACTTACAAAGAGGTGCATTCACATGGTCGATTGAAGCAACAACACGAATACAGGAACAAGCAGCTATTTGTGCAAGATACTGTTGAGTTTCAGAGTCTCTTAATCCTGGCCCATCAATATTGTGAATAACAACACATATGAAACAATCTTTGTCCTGTGCTTGTGATCCATTCAGAAATGAAAGAAGATCATCCATGGAGCGAGAGCTAAACGGCTGTTGAACTTTAGGCAAGTTCCCAGAAGTAGTCGCTAGTTTGGTTTTCAATTGATCCCATAGAACTTCAGCTAATGATATTGCAACCTACATTTAAAACAGCAGGAATTGGTAATAGAGCACGGAGAGAACAAAAGGGCAATATACAGTAGGCAGCATCCTTATATTTCATAATGCATATTCTGGTCCCTGTGCAATATGGCACTGGAAACAACTCTCATCAATTTCACCTCTGCATATGGATACAGCAGTACAGATAGCAATCGGTAAAACAAGCATGTACCACTTTGGATTTAATCTGAGCAGATGATACCTGTTTTATATTAATTGATTGAAGATAGCCATTAATTACAAATACACAATACTCGGTCAATGCTGTTGAAGCAAAATCTTCAATCAAAGCTTTCTTAGATCCAAATCCATACATTAGAAGGCCAAAACCACACCTGATACATTAAAAAGAACATATAAAAACACAGATCTATTTTATAAGAAAAATATGGTTACTGAAGCTATTACTTTCGATAACAATATGGTATATTTTTGCTTTTACTTAACTAGCATAACAATAAAATATATATATATATATAACAGAAGCAAAATTGCAAACAACTGAGGCAAAAATATTTGGATCATTGAGGTATGTGTAAGTAACTTATCAAAAAAAAAAATTTGAGGTATGTGTAAGTAATGGTCGTAGCAATCTTATCACTTGTAAAAGAAACTACAGGAAACTATGCAACCTCAAAAACAAAGGACTGTACAGCTTGTCTAACAAAAGAGAAAAGTCATCAAACCAAGGGTGCAGTTAAACATGAACCAAGTCTCCTCTAGGTGCTAAAGTTTTAGAAACACATAACTCAAAAGACACAATGTCTCCACTGATTTCAGTGTAATATCCTCCCCAAAAAAATATCAATTTACACACTCAGAAGAATTCCAAGCCCCAAATATCTCACACACTTCTCTATTCCATAATATATATTTGATAAATTACCAGTGGATCCAATATGCAAATTCTTTTAACTTTAATTGAGATAAAGGAAAGGCGATGTTCAAACTCAGAACAACCTGCTCTGGCACCATCATAAATTACTTGCCCCAAAAGCTTGTACGAATTTAATCAACAATGTTTAATAAGAGCAAGTCCATCATTGCTTGATTACAATAAATCTAAGCGAAAACCTTAGCTCGAAAACCCATTTGGGGTACAAAATCCTGTAGCTGTTCATCAAAGCCACGACCTCCTTCTCATGCTTTGGTTCAATATTCGATGCCGCTGCCCCCAGCTCCTGTACATTAAATTTAAAAAATCGTTAATTTTATTTTGAAGAGTAAGATTCCTAGATTAGGCGTATACCTGCTCGTCAACGAGATCAATGTCGGAGAGCTTGCAAGCAGATTTCTTTCCAGAGCCGCCCAATTCTTTGGCGAGAAAATAGTTTCTCGAGAATCCGAACTCCTCCTCCTCCTCTTCCACGCCATTGTCGATATCCATTGTTGTGGTTTTCAAAATGAACTGAGCGATTGAAGAGTGGCTGTTTTAGTGCCCTAGCGAATTTTCCCGCGTTTTCACATTCGGTGTGCACCAAAATGAATCGGGTTAGATTGGATCCACTTTTTGTTGGGCCATTATGGCCGGGTTTGCCCCAAAAGAAGCATGCCTAAACGAGCCACTATGTTCTGGTTAAATAAATTAGGCTAAAATACGATATGATTTGTTTTAGGGTCCATTGTTAATTCAAGGGATGTATGAATACGATAATAGTTTTGAAAGTATTTTTAAATTTTGGTTTGAAAAAGTATTTTAATGTGATTTGGTGGATATCTATTTAAAAATTATTTTTTGTGTTTGAATTTTTTTATTAATAATTTTGAAAAAGTGAGATTTTATTTTAAAAATAAGATATTATTTTTAATACCATTATTATTATTATTATTATTATTATTATTAATATGCATTTGGCATGTAATAACAAAGCATAATTAGATTAGTAATGAAAAAATAATTGATTGATGTGACATAAATGTAAAATGAGCTTTAAAGTTTTTGTAAAATAACAGTTAAGAAAATTGATTGTTAATGTGAATAAATGAATTTGAATTTTTTAAGAGAAATAAAAAAGTAATTAAGAGGTAAAAAGCTTTGCCAAATGCTTTTAAAACCCTTCAATATCGACACGATATATTTAAGTAAATGAGTGACACAATATAACCCATTTGATAAACAAGTTGTATAGGGTTGACCGATATAGATAGCCCAACCTACATAACCTATTTAATAACAAGCCATTTTGGGTTGGCCCAAACACGAATTGTTTGACCTGTTATTTAAAAATCAGCTCAAATAAAATGGATAACTTTAAACTGGTTAAGTTGGGCTAATATGAATTGGTATGAACCCAATTATACCAACTTTTAACTCATTAATTTCGAATTAAGTTTATGTTGTGTTGGCGGATTATGTAAAAAATGATCAACTGTACAACAAACCCACTATGCTAAGCCTATTTACGCAACAACCCTTCTTTATTTTCATTATATTATTTATTATTCTATACAATTTTATTTTATGTATTTTATGGTTTATGCGGGTTATTGTTTCCTTGATCTGTTGTGGTTTGATCTCGTGGAGGAAACTTTTGTTGCTGGTGTTCGACCTCCAACGACTCTATCTCAGTTCTTTGCAGTGATATCCCTGCAACTTTTATTTAACAGTGATTGTTGTCTTTACCGTATAAGATTCTTCAATGAGTTCTTATGCATTTTAGTACCGCCTTGTGAGGCCCAAGAAAATGTCCGGCTTATTTATAGTTTTTTTGGGACCATTGATTAAACCATTGTCTATTGTTTGATCATTTTGGAACATTCCTTGTATTTGGTCATTTGAGACCTGTTTCTTTCCATGTACTTTTGCTGTAGTTTTTGTTTGGACTTTGTTATTGGGGTGTTTACTTTTGTGATGTTGTCGTTTATTCTTTGTAACCCATTTTTTCTTATTTGATTAGAAAAAAAAAAAATCTTGCCTACAATATGTGCATTTATGGACATGCAAGAGTATCGATCACCAATCAAGAAACGAAACAATGCAGCAATCGTTTCCATTAATGCGTACAACGGTATGCACAACAATGCAGNCAGAGTAGCAGGGGAGAAGAAGAAAAGAGAAATGGAAGGAAGAAGAAGAAGTCGGCAGGGAGGAAGAAATAGGAGAGAAGAAGAAAGTGAATCCGCTGCAGCATGATGTAACTTTTTTGGGTGTATTTTTTGGCCTTTATGTGAGGTGTCAATTTGTAAGTGGTTGGCAAAAAACACCATCTTTTTGCAACAACCGAACTTAAGTTATTCTCAAAACGAAGATGTGTTATCTGGAAAATCACAAGCTTGAAATTCAAAGAAAAACCCAAAAAGTCAAGAAACCAAGCTGTGGTATCATTAACCCAAAAATCACGGTAATATCAGCGAAGAATATCAGACCGATGCACCGAATCCCCACCTTCGCAACCAAAAAGTACATGTAGTTGATTATTGTTTTAAGCAGTGGGATTAGCTAACACAGGTAGAATAGAACACCGCAACAAGAGGAAAGGAAAAACAACACTCTTTCACTGCCGGTGGGACATTTTGGCAAAGCATAACGCGTGGGTTATCAATCAAAGAAAGCAAAGTATTGTTTCTTGCGATCTAGTGGATCGATCTATTATACCTGTCAGAGAGAAACAAAAAGAATCTCAGTTTTCAAGGAAAATTCTAGAGAGAGAGAGAGAGAGAGAGAGAGAGTGAAAGGGTGAGTGAGAGATGGTGGGATGAGGGTGAACAAGAAGAAGGGAGAGAGGGGGGAACATGGCGCAGGGAAGAGCGAGGTGGGGATGTTCGTACAAGAAAACCACTCTGGTCGTTTGCTCGATCAACATTTTTATTGCCCTCTACGTTCTTCGCTCTCTGTATTCTTCTCTCTACATCTACTCCGGTAAAGTCTCAAGAAACAGTAAGTCTCTGTTTTCACTTCCATCCCTTTGAGCTATAGGTTATTCTTGTTATTTTGGAAATACCCAATTAATTTCTGGGGATTTTCAAACTACCCAGTTACAAAATTTAAGATTTTGCTGTTTTTTCAGCTGTTAACTATACCCCGGATCAGATTAGGAAAATGGAAGAATCGATTCGGATTCGGAGAGCGTCCGAACCGTTGGAGCTTGTTAAACTGGTAAGATCCATTTGGGTAAATGTTTTTCTATTTGATTGGATATTGGGTATTGCTTCCTTGATGGTTTTCCTGAAACTCGTTGTTATGGCCAAAAGGTAAAGGAACTAAAGGAAGAGCTTACTAGAGGAGAGGTTGTGGTTCAACTGCCACGGCCTTTGAAAGAGAAGATAACCGATGAGATTTTGAAGAGGTTGAAAAGCTTGAATGGCAGTGCCAACAGTACTGAGCAGCGAGGTCGGTGGACTTTAATTTTCATGTAGTGTCGATTTTATGTTTAGGAAGAAATTGTTTACACTTTATTACACGATTGATGATTTACGGAAACATTTATCAGTGATGTTTTAGGATGTGGCAATACCAATATTTTAATAGGTAACTTAGCTAAAATCCCTTTCTTGTTTTTGTATCAACATGTATCGTGCTTTCCTGCTTCAAGTACACATTCCATCCATGTTCTGTTTTTTCTTTTTTTTTAAAGCTGAATCATCCCCTCTGTTCCAATTATAATATTATAATAATGTTATGTTGTAAAACCAAAAGGTTGTATTTGCTTATACAAACTATGAGAATTTTGAATGCGAATGGACTTTCTTCGAAATTCTCTCTCAACCTGTTCTGTGGTTTTAATGCTCCATGGAGTTGCAGAATCATTGTAGATGACACATTTATTGTATCTTTGGAAACTTCATTGATTCTTTGCATTTTCTATTGTAATTCTTTAGGAAAACCTTCTGTTTGAAATATAGACATATTTTTAGGCCTCAAATATCATGTTACAGAACACTCTTTCATTTCTGCCTGCAATCTGATCACTCCTTGCGTTACTTTCCTGATTAGTAGTTGATGATGCTATGCCTAACATTCATTACTTGTAATTAGTTTTAGCCAGATAGTTTGGAATATGGTGGATAGCATACACTAGTTAGTCCTTATCCTTTTTATTTTCTTTTGGTAATTGTATTTTTCTCTCTCCAGATTTCTTAACAACCCAGATTAATTCTAATGGAGGCATTCAAAATGAGAAAGGATTTGGTGTTGTGTATTTCTCTCTCTGTCTGGGAACAAATTAGTATTGTGTTTAGAAAGTTGAGCATAAACCGTAACGGTCTAAGGTTGTGTTGATGCCACTTGGAGAGTGGAGAGTGTTTGGGGGGCCTGGGGTGTTGGAGAATGTGAAATTGCTCTTCTTTTACTTCTTCTTCTTCTTCTTCTTTTTTTTTTTTTTTCATATAAGCATAGAGGGGCACAACCCAAATACAATGGAAGCATACAAGAGAAACCCCAAATTAGGGAGAAAAAGAAGAACAAAATTTATTTTGAGTTCCATTTGGATAAATATGTCCCTCAAACTTTTTAGGTTGTATCAATTTTGATAGCCTAAATGGGTCCCCTCATTCGTAAATAGTAAATTCTTTGCTTCTACGTCCTTGGCAACATTACCCTAATACTGACCCACACATTTCACCATCTAGTATAGTTACATGATATGATTTTAAGGTGTAGATATACTGCAGAAGTTTGTAAGTATTTGCACTTTGGGCTGGGGTGCATTCTTCTTGTGCGTTATCTGATATTAATCATGGCTGTTTCACCCTTCAACACCTCTGCCAAGCCTGGTCTAGCTAATCTCTTTTATCCTTTAAATGTGAGCAAGAGTGTAGCCAGATCAAGTAGTAAATACAGCTAAACTTGTTCTAATTTTGGGAACGGAAGTTTCATTTTCAGGTAGTAGCTTAGCTATCTCCACCTCCACTATTTCTAGATATCCCCTTGGACACCAGCTTTACCTCTGTCTCTTCTACCCTGCACCCTTCTTGCTGCTTCTGAACATCCATAACCACAACCAACATTGCAACTGCAATGCCATTATTGTCGGTGCTCCCAATCTTGACGCCATCACCTCCATGACACCTCCATTGCTGTGATTGCCTGTTGTAAAACACTCTTTCCACCACAATTTCACTACCATTACTATGATGATGGCCACAATGCACCCATACCCTTGCAGGTAGGGTGTATAACGCTTTTGTCCTCCTCGAGATTGTCATTGCTTTTACCACCAGTATTTATAGTGCCAATTCTATCACCCTAGAAACTACAGATCACCAAATTGTTAGTTTCATAATGTTGCCTCCATTACTGTCACACCATTGCTACCTGCTCGGGAGCAACTTATGTTACTGCCCCTTCATGACCTCAGATCTTAATTCTTCTCTGTCATTAACCAATCAATTTAAGTCAGACAACTATGAATTTTATTTGGAAAAAACTCCCCCATACTTTCTCTCTCTTGTCTCAAAGAAGCAAGAAATGGTGGTTAGAGTATTTGAAGATGAAGGGGGAATTAGATTTTAATAACTAATTATGGTATGTTGAAGGGTTTTAGGAATGGAATGGAACCTTGAACATTGCATTGCTTAGATTGTTGAGTGAATGCTGTAAGCTGTCAAGTTAATACATTGACTGTAAATGAAAGAAGCAAGCGAACTTAGCTATGAACAGGAAATCTCCACTGAACTGCAATTTGGTTTTAGTTTGTTGAATGTTTCTGACGTGACTTTATTTTGATGCCTGTGTCTGAGTTTACCTTGCGGCTGAGTGCCTCTAACCAAAACACATGGTAAAATTATGATTAAAAGTTTCTTTTTGAATCATAATTGATCTATCGGAGATCCGATGTGATGCTGCACCTGTCAAAGTTATTTTTTAGTTTACTGCTCACCGGATCCAACTCCAAAACCTTTATGTGTTTAGCTGTTCAATGTTATATTTTCTGGTGAAATATAGTGCATAATCTGTGAATATGTGTGGAGTGAACTTGGGACTTGGTTCCATTATATAATTGTTTTATACCTTGCAACAAGGAACTTGTGATTAGAGTGAAAATTTGTGGAAAATGCCTCTAGGTCATATTATTCATAATGATTTTTCTTTGTATAGATTTAGTGCTATTCACATGGATAAGGAGAATCAATGTTCTTATCAAAAAGTGAGATTGTTTTTAAAGGGATATCTTGTGGTATAGTGTTAAGTGTCCTCTTTTTTATTGGTCCAACATGAATTTGTTCCAATGGTAGGTGCTACCTTTCCAGTCACTATTGCTGTTGGTGGATGTGACCATCTCATGGGGGTCACAGAGGCTTGTAGGACTTCATTTTTAATGTTCATTAGTGGTGCACAATGCCTCCAAAGAAAACTGGAAAAAAAAGGCATTGTGCAAATGCCACCGGAACTTGTTTGCTCCTTTTTCAGTCAAAGGTGCCACTGGACAAAAAAAAATAATAATAAAATAAAAAATGTAGTACATAATGACTTGATACTCTGTTGAAGAGATGAATGTAATTTTTGTATACTCATTGTATCTATAGGCTTTTTGTAAGAATGTTCTGTTGATAAATTATATTAAAGAAAAGGCTAATTATCAGATTTTACTTTCAAAGGAGGTGGAATGATTTAAGTTTTGCTGACTTTCTGTTCGTAGTTAAGTTCACTCATTCTTTTGAGGTTGATAGGATAATTGTGATGATAGTTAATTTTATGACAATAATTTAATTTAAAGTATTGGCTTGTTGCATTTTTTTTTTAAATAATAATAATAAAACCTGATTCTTTATGTATTACATTACAATTGAGCACATCAAAATTCTTTATTGGTTTTTGCACAAATCTTTCTTAGGCATGTAGTTCTAGGAATATTTATGTTGTGAAAATACAAACTGGTGCTTCTATAATCTGTTAAACTTAGCAGTGTCATGAAACTTGAATTTATTATCTGAAATAAGGTGTGCAATATATATCCAGAACGTTTCACCATGATATGATTTTGGCAATCCCTTGACTGTTTTAATCAGTAATTTGCAAAACCCTTAGTGTGCAAAATTATAACCTGGGGAAAGTACTGGTTTTTACTTTTTAGTAATCACTCTACCTCAAAAACGTTTGCCACCAAGAGTGCATAGTTTTGATCACTTCTGAAACTACAACCTAGGGAAAGTACTGATTCTTATGTTAGTTAACTTCATTATGCAATAAGCTAAATAAAATCTTTCTTAAGTACTCATAGTGTTGTGGTAATTACTAATTTGAGTCTGTCTACTAGTGGTTCATTCTTGCCACTTATCCTGTCAGTATTGCTCTCATAAATGAACAGAAGCAGTTGAAAGGTGGCGCAGGGAAAAACTAGAAGAAGCTAAGCAATTAACCTTTGAGAGAAGGACTTCAAATTCAACTATTCGACATGAAGAAGCTGGTATGGTCTTTGCTTTCAGAGGTTGTGTGGTATTTGAGTCTATTTGTATGCAGAAAGCATTTCAGATCCATCATTCTTGAATCTGTAAGGGACACTAGTAAAGTCATTCCTTGATTGATGGCTAATATTCTGAACTGCTCTTTTGTAGGGATGCTAGTAAGAGCCTTGGAGTCTGATTGGGCAGTGCTATCAGAAGAAATTGGCCTTTGGATACCTGCTGAAGTCATTAACAAAGAACATGATAATAAACCTGAGGGTGAAGAAGAGTTGGGTAATTTATTCTCTCTCCCTCTCAACACTCCTTCTTTTACACCCCGAAAAAAATCCCAGGTCTAATTTTCCTTTTTGGGAAGCTAAAAATCACATGGCACTTGTCTGCTAGATTTCTAAAATGTATTATATATCTTTTGTTGGGTGGAAATGTATACTACCAGTCACTGAGATATATTTTATTTTCTCCAGAGGATCAAATTTTACCCGGCAGGCCAATTCCACCTGAATGCCATACTGAACTTCATACAGATTATGGCGGGGCAGCTGTTAGATGGGGCCTTACCCACCATAAAGAAAGCGCAGCTGACTGCTGTCAAGCTTGCTTGGATCACGCTAAACGTGCCAAGCCAGGTGAAAAGAAATGTAATATATGGGTTTATTGCCCATCTGAGGATGGGTGCCATTCTCCAGACATCTATCAACACAAGCATCAGGAATGCTGGCTGAAATATGTAAGTATCAACCTACCTCTTTACTATGTTGGCATCGTATCTTCTCTCTTCCATCAAATTGCAGTATTTGCTCATTTACATTGGATTTTCTTCCAATTCAGTCCAGTCTAATACTCTTGGTTTACCGATCAAAATGCAGGCAGAAAAACCCAGAACAAGCTTTAAGGACAAGTATTCTGACTCATATAGAAACTCACACCCAAATGCTCCTTTTGTTGTACCATGGGTTGCTGGTGTTGTCAGTGCATGATTGGATTTGCCCAAATTGGGAAACAATTGGCATAGGTTTGTAAGCTGCAGGTTGTGTTGCCACGGGAACAAAAATGAAACTTGCTCCACAGAGTTACAAATATTCCGCTCCTAATTCTTTGTGTTTGGGGAAAGAAAGAGGAAATAGGGAGAAGAGATGAGGGCAGGGGGGGTGGGGTTGGTATAGTTCCATTTTTCTTTTGTCAGTCAATTTTGTTAACACTGCTTGTGGTTCTCTTGGCGCCAATGATCTTAAGTTGAGAAATCTGGTGCCAAGGCAAGGTGAAATCAATTGGACATGAAAACGATTTCTCTGTGGATTTAATGATCTGCAAAAATGATTCATTGTAGTCGGGATGTGAATTAATTTATGAAAAAGATTCATTGTTATGGGATGCGAATACTTGTTGGTCACTGATAATTTCTGATATCTCTCTCTGCCCCTCTCTCTCTGTCTCTCTCAATGTCATTGGGTGTGATTGTGCAGATAATGTCCCTGCAGTTGCAATAAGGCCAAATGTGGACTGCAAGGCAAATGCTTCCCAAAAGATTGAAAGCTTGGACTAGAGCTTTTTAGCTTGTACGCTTTTGGCCTTGTGAATTACTATCAAAAAAAGAAAAAGAGAAAGAAAGCTTGGAGTGTTTTAAATCCAAGCTAAACATTACACTGGATGGTTAGGCTTGTTTAGCAGTCGGTTATTCACAAGCTGCATCCAGGGCATTTATAGAGGGAAAATAGCAAACAAACGAGCTAACTAATGAGTTGAGCAGCCGAGTTTATACCAGCTGTGATCACAAGTATTAACCAAGCCAAATTTATTTTGAGTATGTTTCTTTTAATAATCGAATAAATTTTTATGTTTACGATTGGTTTATTTATTAAATGAATCAAGACTGAGTGAATATATATGAGATATGTTATATATCATTTTCTTAATTTTTTTTTTTTTTTTTTTTTTTTNTTTTTTTTTGCCTACTCTAATAAATCTACTATTGATTTTGGATTCATATGGGTCATACAAAAATTCAATAATAGATTTACCCATTTACTATAGGGAGATGATTAAAAGATGGTTCAAATAATAATTTTTAACATTTTTTATATATATTGGTTAAAAAGAATATGGAGATATTTGGATTGAAAACCCCCATAGAGTCTCTGTTCTTCTGGAATGTGACGCCTAAAAGTGAAAAAATATATATATATTAAAATTAAAAAAAAAAACAAAACAAAACAAAAAGGGGGAAAAGAAAAGAAAAATTGAAGGTTAGGTAGAGGCGTCAGCTCTCCCTCTAAAATAAAAATACTGGCGGACTGCCCCCAAGTCTAGCAGATTGAGACACTCCGACTGTCTCTCCCTCTTGGACAAGTTCAATCGCCGGCAACCAGGCGAGAAATATTGGTACGGTTTTATATCCTTATATTTTCGTGCTTGTACTTTCATTTTAGAATGCGGAGAGATTGATTATTGGAGTATTTTTGTTTGTAATTCTTTAAGGGATTCTTTTGTATGCTTCTGTATAATTAGGTCTTATTTTCTATCAATAAAATTTTCACATTACTGAAGAAAAAGAAGGGATCTTTGGAATTTTATTATGGAGGAGTTCTTCTCTATGAAAGGGGTTTTTGATTGTAGACAAAATAACGATAAACTTATGGGTTTTGCTTTATTTTATTTTTCGATTACTGGTTTGGAATATTTTGTGGGCGACCAAGCAGGGGACGTATGTAATTTTTCTGTTTTCGAGATTTGGGGGGTTCTACTTTTGCGGAAAAAATTCGAAATTATCCCTGTTTTGTTTTTAAGATTACTTCTTGAACGCTTTTGGTTGCTTTAACTAGGGAATTTCCTAGCCCTCCCTTTTCCAGAGGAAGAAGTTGGAATGCTTTTTTCTTGCCCCAGAAACAAGTCACTGGCTATGACAACTAGGGGATTGAGCAAAAATGAAAAGTCATGGCTTTCCTTCTTGGGTAGTAAACTCTTTCTTTAATGTGTCAATCAGAATATTTCACACAACACTCTGTACAAATAACACGACACTCACATATAGAAGATACATTGGTTGGTACTAAATGAAAGTGGTTGGGGAGACGCTAGTGATTGGAAACCTTGCTGGGGAAATCTTTCTTTCACCGAGTAGTGCAGAAATTTGTAAATTCAGCCACTTCTCTTAGTGCTTGATCTAGAAATCATTTGCTATTGCTTTGGTTATTAATATCAAGAATAAGTAAATATCTTTTCATAGAATCTCTTCATTGCATTTGCAGTGAAAGATATCTGATTACAAGCAACCTTCCTATCATGCTTCTTGGTGAGAACTCCATTCTGGAAACCCACTACGATGTTTTATCTGTGAAAGAAGATGCAAGCTATGAAGAAATTCGTACAAGCTACCGATCCGCCATCTTAAACTCCCATCCTGATAAGTTACAGAATACATCTGAGACATCCAAGCCTGGCCATGAGTCAAGGGAAAGATTTTTGAAGGTACAGAGAGCTTGGGAAGTCCTCAGCAATTTTAGCTCACGGGCAGTTTATGATAGCAAGTTGCGAGCTCTGAGACAGGATGCTGTAACTGCAGATGACATCAGTTTGGATGATATGATGGTTGAAGATGCTGGAGAAGCCTTGGAGCTCTTTTACCAGTGCCGATGTGGTGACTACTTCTCTGTTGATTCTCTGGAGTTGGAAAATTTGGGGTATGTATTGTTGAGAGACCGGAATAAGATTTCTTTGCAGACACCAGATGCTTCACCTGCATCGGTGGTTCTTCCTTGTGGGTCTTGTTCTTTGAAAGTTCGGCTATTGATTAATTCGGATATTTGTGTTTCAATTGATGATCAAATATGATTATTGTTTTCACTGGTTTTTGTGCTTGGTTTGACTACAGCTGCATGGTTGTGGAAAAGCTTATAAATTTGACTGCAGCCGCTTATAACTTGTGCTTGAATTCCGATTACATAATTTCTTTTCCCATGTTTTCCAGGCAATCAGTTAAAGCCGTTGGGCAAAACGCTTTAAAATTGCAAACCTCTGCTGTTGACAAACAATGTTAATTTTCCAGAAGCTTGACTTGGTTGTTGAGACTATTGAGTGGATTTGTAAGGTGGACCGAGATTCCGTGCAAATAAGGTTGTCTATTGCACATTTGCAGGGAATATCCATCCATTGTTGGTCTCTTATAATACACATAACATACACCTATTCCGTTAACATGCCTACGGACAAAATAATCAATTTCCGCTTGACTGAGGATTCATATCAATTTAAGATGTATTTCTCCCATTTCCACTCAGTACTAGGGTTTAGGATGCTTTTGATTTGATGGAGCTCAATAAATCTCTCAATATCCGAGTAATTAAAGAAGTAACTCTTATATTACTTTAAAAATGAAGTGACTTTTAAAATCAAACTTTTATCAAAATTCAATAATGATTAATTATAAGGCTAATGGTAATTTTTTTTTTTTTTTTTTTTTTTTAAAAAAACCTCATTATTATTAGAGTGACACAAGAGAGATACAAGAGTGACTTCTAACATTACTCTTCAATACCCAGCTAGCATCGCCGTAGCACAGTGGGGAATAGCCGTTATAGGCTGGGCTCATTAGGTAGACCTCGTTGGCTTACAGCAATCCAAAGATAATGAGAAAGGAAGGAAAGCGGATTAGGATCCCGAAACCGAGAATAATCATTTTTCATATTAGATTTAATTAAATAATGTAAATTATTACTTAATAAAATTATTTGAATTATTTAATTAAAAATAATAACAAAGATTATAAACATCCACAGTAAAATTATTTTAATAAGTAAAATCTAAAGTACTTATTTATTTATTAGGGGAAACTTCACTTACCTCCCTGAACTTTGGTTACTTTTGCAGATATCCCCCAATGTTCAAAACCTCTCACTTAGGTGTATCAAACTTTGGTTTTCTCTCACTTTGCCCCTTCCGTACAGAAAATCCTTTCTAATTCCAATTTTACCCCTGACTCCATAATTACACTGTTCCCAAAACGACGTGTAGTTTTGGGATAAAATTGACATTCTATTAAGATTTTTTGTACGGAATGGGCAATGTGAGAGAACCAAAATTTGATACACCTAAATGAGAGGTTTTGAACATTAGGGGGATATCTACAAAAGTGGCCAAATATCCGGGGAGATAAGTGATGTTTCCCCTATTTATTAACATGTAAGATTTGGTACAGCCTCATCCGCAATTGGTTACCTTAAAATAAAGAAAGTGTTAACAAATTTGCAAGTCATTGGTTAAATTATTATTATTATTTTTTTGGGGTGGTCTTTTTGGTTAAGTTAGAAACTTAGAATAGGATTTTTTTAGAGATTCAGAGTCCCTTTACTTATAGAGTTTTCTGTAGTTGATTCTGGGTAGAACTCTAGGGAAGCCTTTTCCACTGTAATGATGTAAGAGATATATATATTTGGTATAAAAAAAGTAAAAAGGTTTTGTTTTCGTTTTTAGTAATTTTTTTATTTAAATAATCATAAATAATAAATAATGTGATATAAAAAGTGAAAAGAGTAAAAATATTTTGATGTTAAATTTTTTAAGAAATGACAATAAACAATAATAAAGTAGATTTTGCCAAACAAAGCCCTAATATAAGGGAAGTCTGTAAATATTATCCATATGTAATTTCTTTTCGACGGTTGGAAGGACAAATTGAGTGAGACCCAGAAGAATTTATTATTCCCAACATAAGACATCTTGAGATATAAATCAGCCTAGGACTGATAAGTGATAATCACTCGAGAACGCACAGAAGCTAGGATGTTGCTGAAGCCTCTGCCACGAATTTGAGAAACCTTGGCGCCTACTGCTCATCGCTGAGGTAAAGCTTTCTCTTCTTCACGGCAAGAAAAAAATAGGGACCAATTCAAATCTTTCGTTTCTGAGACAATTTGTTCATCCTTGGCTAGAAAGAACTTGATTTGGCAACGGAAGTCAAATTTCATTAAAACCCCAGCAGTTCTTTGCTTATTAGAATATGTTTCTGCATTCAAAATCAAATCTTTCAGGACTGAAATCGGTGATTATCCCCGGGGTTGTATTGGGGTTATGCCTGTAAGGTAGGAGGAGTATTGTAATTTAATTTGCCTGATCATAGCCAACAGAAATAGACATGGGTTCAGAACAAAACCGCCGCTGGAGTGTTTTTGATGGGGTTAAGGTTATTCCAGCAGCGCCTGAGGCTCTCATGGCGGAGATTGATACAGCAATTTCTAACCTCGAGTATGCCCGGGCTACGGCCAGCCTTGATCGGAGGTATGATGCCCGAATGGCAGATGAAGCTTATAAGGCGGGATGTGCGGCCTTGGCTGCAGGCGAGCTCGATGAGGCTCTTCACTCTTTGAACATTTCTCTGTCTAAATGTCCACCTGGTATGACTAGTGCCGTTGCTAAGATTCAGTCTCTCATTTCTCTCACGTCTCAGCAGCTCCAGAAGTCTCCCAAGTGAATTACTTGGTACTTTTCTATACTCTGAAATTCTGTTTTGTTTTTTTTTTTTGTTTTTTTTTGTTTTTTGTAGATTTCCAACTTAATTTAATTGGAAGATTTGTTGGTGTTTTACAATGTGTCTCTTGAACTAGTAATGAATGATGAACACTACAGTTTTAATTCTGTGCATGCCTCGTGGTGATGTTAACACTCTGTTTGGATTTCAGAAAGAGTGAAGAAGGTAGTAAGCAAAATCACAGAAATTCTTAAGCAAGTAATCTAATTTCTTAACCGACTTAGCAACTTCCTTTTCTTTTTCTTTACCCCTTGCAAGAACTAATCAAGTCTAGATGTTTTTATACCTCCCACTGCCTCTGTAACTCTGGCTGTAGTAAGGAAAAAAAATAGGATAGCGAGAGGTAGAAATCTTGGTTTCTTACTTGCTTCCATAATCAATAAAATTAGTGTGTACTTTTGCAGTTCAAACTAGCCATACGTTGAGATCCAAGTCTTCTGCATGCTTCCAAATTCTAAAATGGTAATGTATGCTCTATAATTTGAGCGATAGAGCATTACAGTAAATCAATCTACTTGAAAATAAAATAGAGAGAACATAAAGAGACGCCTTTGATCTCATAATGACAATAACAATTAACATCGACTTCGGCCATTGCTAAGCTAAAGTCCTCATCTCTCTAGCATCTTAGGAACTCCAGAGATCTCCCAATTGAGTCAATTGTTACCTTTATTCTTCAACAATTTGGTTTGAGGTTTTTACTTTTCAATGCTAGTTTGATTGTGTGATGTTATATGAGATGTTTCTTTGAACTAACTGATAACATTCTTTGTACTTGTTTCTTGAATTTGTGTGTTTTTCAACCTTTGTCTTTTGTTGATTTATCTCTGCTTGGAGTAACCTTTTTTTTTTCTTCTTTATGAACTTATAAATGGCAGATGTTGGTTTTCATATCTTTTTATTGAGGACAAGTGCAATTGATTGGAGGCCACTTGTTGAGTCACAAATGGGAGAAAGATAAGAGGGGGCCCTTAACACAATGCTGCAGGATCCAATGCTTGTTGACATGGTTTGTTCACTTACCATTCAATCGCTAGTGGGAATGTTGGTTTTGCTCCTTTGGTGGATATCAGAATGAGACAGTGAGCAGCTAGACAAACTGTTCTATATTTGGGCATTTATTGTCAGTAAGGTGTGTAAATTTGGAATATGATTATGTTGTATGTGAATCGACTCCCTGGTACTTGGTCATTCGTACTTGCTTTTACAAAGGACTTTCTTAGCCACCAGAAAAAATGGGTGACATAAAGGTGAGAGTCGTTTTGAGTTATTTGTCAATGTTTTTGTTATGAAAACAGAGAATTAAAGGGAGAAGATTGAAGTTTTATCAAACAAAGCTGTAAGATGTATGTTGTTATGGTGTTCCTTTTGTTAATTGATAGCTGGCCTAGTTTTGGTGACAGAGTGGCTTTACAAGGATACCTGAACTTTCAGAGCTCACACTTTGTTTCTATCATTCTATGTGAGCAGTTAAATCATTTTTATTTTGTAGTAGAACCAAACAATACCCTGGAAGAAGTGAATACCTTGTCTTTAGAAAGTTCAGGCAATCTTCAGAGTAGCTAAAACGTGAAAGAGATGGACTTTGTTGATGACCCTTATCCTCCACTATGATTTTTATGAGTTCTACTGTGTCACTGGCCCCATCGATCCTTCCTCCACCCAAAAACCTGGGTGGCAATGGATTCGTGTAGATTGAAAATAAGAGATTAAGAATTCAGTTGACTCAGGCTGGGTGGATGATTGTGGAGATTTTAGTTGGGTCTAATCACCATAAAGCACTGCCTATATCTATCTAAGTGGGGGTATTCTTGACCTCTTTTTAAGTTTTCTTTGCGTTCCAAGTAGGAAGCTCTAATGTCTTTCAATCTAAATCACAATGAATGGTATGTGTTTCTACGGTGTTTAAACTGATAAAAATAAATCATTTAACTAATATTCTAACATTTTTCTTGTACGTAAGTTTAAAAAGAATTAGGTTCAATACTTGAAATGCTCAATTAAAATGAGAAATAAAATAAGGTTTAAAATTAAAACCTTTTGTTTTACTGCTATCATATTAAATTACTTATTATCCCGAAGTCTAAATCTCAACAAACGGATTATATATCCAAATTTTAAGAATAAAATTACTTTTCTTTTCTTGATGTACCTTCTTTCGCTTTTCTTCTATTTTTCCCTTTGTGTGTAATTAAATTGCTTCTTAAGTCGCGTTCTGGGGCCCAAATATCAGTAGCCATTGTTTGTTTCTGCGTTATTTTCTCCTGAATTAGCTTAGATAGAAGGAATGTCATTCTTAGCAAATTTGTCCAACAGCCTTTGTGTTTAGGTAGCATGTCCCAGTTCACCATGTCTTTTGCTTAAAGTGAAACTTGGAAAACAACAGGATAGGCACTATTTGTAGATCATTTATGTAAAAAGAATTTCAATAACTTTAGATAGAGATAATGACTCTGTTTGTTAATGTGCTTTGAAGGGTACTTTTGTTTTTAGTTTGAAAAAGTGTTTTGATGTGACATAAAAAAGAAAAAAATATATTTTTATGTTTAGAGGAGCGTTTGTTATTTGAAACTGTTTTTATGTTTTGAAGAGCGTTTTTGTTTGGGTTATTTTTGTGGATGTGTTTGTTTTGATAAGAGAAAACAAAAGACATAAAACAGGAATTTTAACAAATGTAGCCAATATCAGTCAAATCAGCATTTTAGTGTGTTTTGTTGAAGTGTTTACCTTTGCCTTTACCCCAACGAATGCAAATGCAGCAAATCAGGTATTTTCAGGAAGCTGCAAGGCCACTATCAATAAAGCAGGTCAATTTGAACATCAAATCTTGTCTGAATAAAATACGGTCGGTAGTTCTGTATATATATTTTGTTTCATCTCACAACTAAAACTACAGATTCCACCCACCATGAGCATCTTTTATCATGAAGAGCCACCACCAAATTCTTCCAAGAGATGCAAATTCCTCTCTGCAACACTGAAAGATGCATTCTCCAACTGCCATAGTTTTGGTGGACGGCGTTCGACCTCAAGCCTGGAAGAGGAGTCTGCAGCAAGTGACTTTGATGAAGACCAGGAAGTACTTACTATTAACATATATGCATATGTTGTATCAATTTTTTTTTTGTTGTTTTTTCTTTCTTTCTCCCACCAATTTACGCGTTCTTGGGTTACTGCTGTTATTTTTGATCTTTTCCACAGGGAGTTGTTTCGGCCATTAGAAGTCAAGCTATGGAAAAGTTGAGACGCAGGCCAAGCCTCTTGACAGAGAGCTTTTCCTTGGTGGTCTACTCTCCTGTGACTAAAGAATTGTACATGACTCCGAAGGCAGTTCAACGAGGGGAAGATCTTGATGATGAAGATGAAGATGAAGATTTTGTAACTGTTGGAAGTTGTTTCTCCTGCTGTTCGAGTGCTTTGAGTAGGGAAGCATATCACTCTGTTAAGACCAACTTCTCGCGTTGTTCGAGCTTGAACGGGCTTGATTTTCAAGAGTTTTGGAGGCGCTCGATCATTCAGGAGCTGTGTCATTGCCAAGGGTGGCCGTTTGGTCTCTGCCGGAGGGCGGTGTTGCTTCCACCCCTACCAAAATCCCCATCTGAATCCTGGTCATGGCGTAAAGGCACTAGAATAACTAAGGGTTGATTGATGTTCGAAGATAATCTTCGGCCGTTTCTTGATGTTATTTTCTTTTCTTTATCAACTTTCTATACTTTACTTTTTACTTTCAAATAAAGTAATGTCAATTATTGTTGCTTATTATTGCTAGCCGGCAGGAATCTTCCCTTTTTACAGAAAAAAAAATAGAAAAAAAGAAAATAGTTTGAAAGGTCTAAACGATCACCCGAACAAAGTTTATGTCCTGTTTAAAGGATTCCTTTATTCTTTCAATGATTCAACCAAGAGGGGAGCAATTTCAGACTAATTCATATGTTCTTAAGGTAACTATATGGTTAAAGATGATAGGCTTGTCTGATAACACTTTTTCATTTTTCCTTCTATTTTTTCTTTTCAAAACAAAAATATTAACAACAAAATCTAAAACACAAAACACATAAAAATGCTTTCGCATTTATGTCAAATTAGAATACTTATATATATATATATCATCTAAAACGTATCAACAAACAGAGATATTCCTATAAAAAATTGTTGGTAGCTAACTAGCTAATAGTAACCAAAGACTAAAAATCATTACAAATTTGTTTCAAAACCCAGATCAGGAGCACATCGTTACACTACAGAAGGGATTCGCACCAGTTCTGGTTACCAGCAACCAGAACAAGAAGCATTCATACTAACAACAGAAACCTTTTGTGTCGAATTAACAAAAAGCAAGAAGCATCCATAGATGTAGACATTTAAGGATGAATTGAACATTGTTCCTTTCATTGTAGTCGACAAACAGAACACTTATTTGACTGCCCTTGAACCCTGACCACGAACGTTTTCAAGAAGAGAATACACAAGTCTGTCTCCATAAAATGAAAAACATTATTCTAAACACAACACTCACAATTACATCGAACTTCTCAAAAACTACGGGTCTAAGCTCTTTGCTCAACATATGATCCAGAGAGTCCTGAAGTTCCAAGAACTGTAACCTGCAATCAAAAACCAAAATCATATTAGGGATTAATCTTCAAAGACCAAGAAACTTGCTATAGGATATATGCCAATCCCACATCCTACAGAAACAGAAATAGAAACCTTAAGGCTGATGCATCATTTATATTCCCCCACAAAAATTTTCAGAGAAGAGAAGAAGAGAAGGGGGTGTATTAGTGTATACGGGTTAAATCAACAGTTATTCTTCAAACAGGTCAATCTTTCGCCATTACTTCTCCGAGGTGGTCCAAATAGTAAGCAGAAAAATTGTGTGTGTGACTGGTAAGTAAAGAACTAAAATTTAATGAAGATATACCGTTGTAAAAAACCTCTCTTCTCTCACCTGAAGTCATCTCCTGCGTGCAAGCTTGAGGAGGAGGGCAAACCTTCTGGTTTCCCCCCCCCTCCCCCTCCCACCCCCTTTCTAAATGTTTTTCTCTTTTCTATGAGTTTCTCTCTTCAGGAGGAAACTCTTTTGTCTCTAGAGCTTGCTCTAGATTTATCTCCCGTCTATGACGGTCTATCCCGTCTTTGACGGTCTATCCCTGATCCTCTCCGGCCTCTTCAGCGTCGTGGATCGTCTNAAATCAATAGTTATTCTTCAAACAGGTCAATCTTTCGCCATTACTTCTCCGAGGTGGTCCAAATAGTAAGCAGAAAAATTGTATGTGTGTGACTGGTAAGTAAAGAACTAAAATTTAATAGAACACATGAGTTGACATGAGCTTCCTTGTTTGTTTTTGTATCTACTTCTCAAAAGTCACAAAGATATAGGATTCATCTATGTCAAAAATTTCAAACTAAGCCAGGGTGACGCTTCTCATGGCATACTAAACCATGAAATAAGCTTCATAGAGTATGCAAGTCAATAGAATATATGGTAAACATCATCTAACTAAAACAGTTCAATAAACTTTAAAACGTAATAGATGAAAGTTTTTCTTACCTTTCCCCATTCAGGATCAAGGCCGCTGCATCTCATCTTCAAGTGTATCATCTTTGTCCCCAGTTCTGTCTCTACTTTCTTCCGCAAATAGGTCTCATCAGGCCCAAATGCATCCAAATAACCAGTGTAGCGACTGTAAATTGTATGCAGCGCATTCTTAATCTCATCTGGAAAGGGCCCTACATCCTACAGAAAATTCACGACCATCAAACTACAATAACTGGAAAGATGGAAGAAAAATAAGTCCTCAATTTCACATACAGATTGAGATTACAATACCTCACCACTCAATCCAATGCTGTCATCCAATTCCATCTTCAAAGTTACAACAATACCGCCAAATTCCTCAACTGCTTCAGCTGCACGGAAAACATTTGTCAAGACCTCCTTGCCAGTTGTGTCATCAGTGCTTTTAGACAATGCTGCCTTTGCTTCATGAATGAGAGAGTCGGGAAGCGTATCCCAACTGGCTGCCATCAAATCCTTGAAAACATTCTGAAGATCAGAGTCGGTTATGAGTGGCATGTGAGTTATATCTTCACTATAGAATCGTTTGCTTCCCATGCCCATCGAAAAAGGAGACAAGCAATCTGCAGATTTGCAACATGAGAACTAAGTTCAGAACATAAAAGCCCTCTCTACAATATAACAATCAAATAACAGACCTACTAAGACCAACTAAAAGCTAACCCTGTATGCCAACTGTGTGGACACACTACTGCTCAAATGTCCACACGCTTAAGCACAAAAGCCTCACCGAGACAAAATTAATCTCATCGGGCAGTCATCGTCACAGTCCGATAAAGCACTATCAAGTTTCAGCCAAGTTAACTCCACACAGAACTTGCAAAAGGGCACATCTCAGGCCTTGCATATGAAGCTCATACATTCACATGAAAAATATCATTTTTATGGTATACTATAACAAGTGCATGTTTCCTTCACTGTAGACAAACATATTCTCCTTGGTTCAACAACTTCAAACAATAGACATGCACGCACCATGACTAATATATATAAACTCCTTAACACTCCTACAGCGAAAGATATCTGCCTTCCTTGCGATTTAGTAAATCTAGCATGATGCATACCATAAAGAGTTTCAGGTCGGTTTCGTTAAGCAGTTTCAAAACGTGGAAAATGCAATTAAATGTTCGGTAAAATTACGGGTTGAAAACAAACTTTTCGCCTGCGGACTCTCAGTGAAGCTTAAATATGCGCTTCATCCTGAGAAGTTACACAAATTTCAAGTCCGTCTCTTGAGAATTTTGCTTCCCAATTATGTAAGTCTCGTGCATTCTCTTAAAATTAAAGGAAAAATAACAAAATGTTTAAATAGGTTTATAAAGAAAGCTTCAGTCTTTTGCTAATTTATTTTTTTTGGTAGTTAATATTAGATTATTCAGTCACGGTCATCGACGAGCTCCGAGAACGAAAGTTAGGGCATAAACTCACAGCAAATGAAACCAAAGAAGAACTAGATCCAGTTCATATAATATTAGGGCCAAAATTTGGGAGTTTTAAATTACGGCCAACAAAAATGTAATACTTGATCGTTGGGACTGATCGGATCCATAAGAAATGAAGAAAGAGAAAGGTACCGGAGAGGAGGCGATTGGGAGAGGCGGAGGGAGATGGGGACGAGAGATTGAAGAGGCTTCGAGAAGCGCAGTGGTGGTGGCGGAGCAGGCTTTGGCTGACGGCGGCGACATGATAAGATCTGGAGCAAAGAGAGCGGTACAGTGATCTCACAACCAACATCTTTTCCATTTTGCTCTCCCACCAAGAACAACGAGGGAAGCGTTTTGAGTGACAAGCTCAGAGGCTTTTCGTTTGGGGAGTAATCGGAAATGAAATGGGACAATTCTCACAGAACCAGTTTCTTTCCTTCGTGTGTGACTGTGTGCGGTGTTTTTTTTTTTTTTTAATTATTATTTTAAAGAATACTAAAGTACATCCATTTTTTTTTTCCTTCTTGGTTTCTCTTATTAAAATACAAAAACTCTTAGAAACATACAAATGTCTGTAATATTTATATTACATCATAATATTTTTTAAACCATTTAAAATAATAATAATAATACTTTTTCAAACCAAAAATACAAATACCAATCAAAACACACTAACAAACAGAGTAGTATTTGTTAACTTGAGCATAAATATTAAGTAAAGAAAAAAAAAAAGAGAAAAATGAAATTTAATCCTTAGGTTTTTATATGATTTCAATTTAATTTACTATGAGTTTTCAATTTTAACAATTAAATCTTTATTAAAAAAATATATAGATCCTTGAGTCAATGTAATGTACATGTCATTTAAGATAAATCAACCAATACCGCTATTACCACTCAAATCTTAATTGACACATCATGAAATATCAATAAGTGTCACGTGACCTAGTTACTTTAAAGTTACAAAAATATCCTAAATAAAAATTTTAAATAATTTGTAATTTAATATAATGGTACCATGTGACACGTATATTGAGTGCATAATATTTCTGACAAGAGTCTCATTTCATTGATTAATTAGTACATAACATATTGATTAATTAATTGGGCGATAAATTGATGGAAATGATTATTTAAAACATGAGAAAAGCCTGAAGACTTTATTGGCGAAAGACTAAATTTTCTTACAAAAATATATTAAGTATGTTTTTTTGCTTGCTCAAGAGTCAAGATGTAATGAACGATTTTCGAAAAAACCTACAAAGAACCTTTTTTTTAAAAAATAAATAAATAAATAAATTCAAGACTTCTCATACTAATCAATATAATCTTGTAGATAATTATGCCTAAGAAATTTATGGTTATCACAATATAATCTTAGAGTAATGTTATACATTACACTACATCTTCTTTCATTTCTAAAATTGATGCAGTGTGGTCTCGACTTTTTATAACACTTCGTATATGTAGATTAATTTTTTGATTGGAGGATCACGTCACATCAACTTTGAGAGACGAGATGAGAGCCTTAAAGCTGATTTGGCACATTCCTCCAATAAAAAAATAATATTCATACACCAAATGTCACGAAAATCGTCACATAGACTTTAAATGATAAAAAGTGAAGGAATTGGAAGGTGATGTATAGCATCAATCAAAGAGTTATTTATTTATTTATTTTTGACATGATCAAAGATATTAACATATGCTAGAAAGTTGGAAACTAGAAGAGGCTGGACAAGTGGGCTACGTAGGGCCCGTTGATGGCTGCCCCAGTTTAGATCGGGCTTAGGCCCAATTGTTTCCCACTCGCACAAAGTGGACACACCAGCCATCCATCACCTTTCATGCGTTCTCATCAACTCCGATATGTTTGGCATCTCTGAAGTGCTTTTTTTTAAAAAAATAAATAAAAATTAATTTTTAATTTATTTTGTAAAATTATTTTATTTATTTATATTTTTTATTCAAACAAAAAAAATTGGGAAAAAGAATCTAACTACAAATACAAAGGAGGGTATTTGCTACTCCTAACTTGAATTCAACTAAGAAAATGAGAAGAAATGAGAATGCTTCTAAATATAAAGTGAAAAGCAACCCATTTCAAATTGTACTCATTTTATGACGTCAAAGTAAGCATTTCTTTGACAAAACTGAGCAATACCTGCTAAAGTATTAATTATTCTAAAATTTAAGAGGATACAAAATTATAAAATTAAATTATTTAATTAAAAAAAAAAACTTAAAGAGGTTTTTAATGCATTAATTTTTGAAGTGTGATACTGTCATAACTTAAACTCAACTTTAGCAAAACTTCTAAACTAAATTTCTCTCTTCCTCTAGTTTAAGGCTCTNAATTGGATCATTCCGCCTACATTCTATTAATATGAATATAAATATAAAAAAAAAAATTAAATGGAATGATGCGACAATACCCTTAAAAATTTAATAAAGAATAGACAAAACAATCTATTTCATAACAATTAAAACGAAGTAAATTGACAAAATTTAAATCCTAAAGAGTGATTTGATAAAAAACCATAACTTAAAAACAAAGTATTTTTTAATTAATATTTTAATATTTTCTTTTAGAGTAATATTAAAGTCACAACATTACATCAACAATGACTCAACTTCTCTTCTACTTGTCATTTAATTTTTTTTTTTTAATTTTTTAAATGACATGTAAGCAAAAAAATTTAATCTTTATTAAGTCTATAATGTAACTATAGCAAATCTCTTTCTTTTATTTTATGGATAAGCTAAACAAGTAAGGTTCAATGGATAAAACATTTAACGTAAATTGAGGTAAAGTGTAAAGTTAAAATTACTAATTATTCAAAATAAAATTAATTAATTAATTAATATTTTTATAAGACAAAAGTATATAAAAATAAATTTGCAAACAGAGATTTCCAAGTTCCACCTCGTAAGTCAAACTTCAACGGTCAACGTGTACAACTTGCATTCGATTGCACGCAGCTCACATCATCGCTTACATAATGTTAGACGGCTATAGACGGCTAGTAAAATCTAGAAAGAATCGTGCTAAAGCTATAGACAGTTAGTAAAATCAGTAGCTAATAATTATTTAGACTAATAATTAACGAATTCAAAATGTCACTACTTATTCTAAATATTTTAAAAAATTCAAAATTCAAAATATAAAATAAAAAATTTAATTAATATTTTAAAATGTATTATTTGGATGAACAAATAACAATGACAAACTTCTACCTTACTCCAATAATGACCAACGTATACCTTAATCTCAATTTTTTTTACTGTACTAAACAGTATTGGGAGCTTCCACGTTGATTATTGTAATTTTTGTGAATTTAAATCAAAATTATTGAATTAAGATCGATGTGTTTAATCCATTTAATTAAAATAAAATTATATAATCTTATATTAATGTTTTAATACAAATATATGATACAAATATATGATACAAATTTAATATAAAATTAAAAAATTTAATTTAATAAAATTGACCTAAATCAAGTTAAAATTAACCGATATAACTTTATTATTTACCACCGTACGTAAAAGTGATGTCCAAAAGCAATGCACCAGTAGACATCCATGGGTCCACTAGCTAGTCTACATGAGCAAGAGTGCAAGTCATGCACGCACTCTCCGGTCAGAAAGCGAAGCGATCTAGAGGAGCAGGTGAAACATCTCAGAGCCCCATCTCTCCCATCCCATGGAGCCGAGCAAACCAGAAATTGCAATCGAGTTCCCCCTAATGATTCGAGTCTACAAAGACAACCGTGTGGAGAGACTTCATGGCACCGATATCGTTCCGGCATCAACGGATGACAGAACCGGTGTCACATCCAAAGATATAACAATCATCGCCGCCGAACCCGATATCTCCGCGCGCCTTTACCTCCCAAAGCTCACTAAACCAAATCAAAAGCTTCCTCTGCTTGTCTACTTCCATGGAGGCGGCTTCTGCGTCTCCTCGCCATTCACTTCCAAGTACCACAATTACCTCAACGCTCTCGTGGCCGAATCCAACGTTGTTGCGGTCTCTGTGAACTACAGGAAAGCCCCCGAACACCCTCTACCCGCCGCGTACGAGGACGCCTGGGCTGCGCTGCGATGGGTCGAGTCCCATTGTAGTAATGGTGGCCCTGAGGCTTGGTTGAATGAGCACGCGGATTTTGAGAGGGTGTTCTTGGCTGGAGTGAGTGCCGGCGCCAATATTGCCCATAACTTGGCTATGGCGGCTGGAAAGGCCGACCTTGGGCTGAACCTGGGTCTTCTTGGTGTCGCTTTGGTCCACCCGTATTTCTGGGGGTCGGATCCTATTGGGTCGGAGGCTCAGATTCCGGGATTGAAGGAACGTGTGGATAGGTTGTGGCCTTTTATCTGCCCGTCTGCACCGGACAACGATGACCCACGGATTAATCCGGTGGCTAAGGGTGCTCCTAGCTTGGCGGGGTTGGGTTGCAGGAGGGTATTGGTGTGTGTGGCTGAGAAGGATATATTGAGGGATAGAGGGTGGCTTTATTTTGAGGCGTTGGGTCGGAGCGGGTGGATGGGTGTGGTGGAGATCGAAGAGACAAAAGGGGAGAATCATGCGTTTCATTTGAATGATTTAGAGGGTGAGAAAGCCAAGGAATTGATCAAATTGTTGGCTGATTTCTTCAATAAGGAAATGCCCCCACTGATTTGATTGTGTGCTATTATTGCTTTTGATTTGTTTTTCAAATTGTATGGCAATTATGTAAAAATATACTAAATATAATATATATATATTTAACGGGGGTTTGCTAGGGGTTCTCCCCATAGTGTTCTCCTGGCGTTCTCCCAGTCTTACATAGAATATGATTTAAGAAAAAATAAAATTGTAGTACCGTTTTTTTGCCAACCGATTAATTTTTATGAGTTAATAGTTAGGTTCTAATGCTTTAAAACTTGTTTTTGGATTCAAAACTAAAACCTAAGGGTGAAAGGTTAACCCTTTAGGGATTGTATCACGCAAAATGGATTTGATCATCCTAAATTTGGTGCTAATGCCTCACAAATTTGGTGCTAATGCCTCAAATTTGATGCTAATGCCTAAAAAAACCGGTGTGGAGGTCACTACAATTTTATTTTTTCTTAAATCATATTTTATATAAGACTGGGAGAACGCCAGGAGAACCTACGGGGAGAACCCGTAGCATTTTCCAATTTAACGTTCTTATCAAGCATAGTGTGAGGATGGCTTTTGGCTTTTGAGAATATATTTAATAGTAACACATTAATGTATAAATTCCTTTTGAGATTTAATTAATTTTCATTTTCTTCTCCTTTTAAAGTTTTTTTAATCTACCTGAATACTTTAAGTAGATATTTAAAATAAAAAATATTTGTAAATAAAAGAAACACTATCTATGACATAAAACTACAATAAACGAACAATAAAATATGATTTATCAAAGACATTAATTATTTCAACTTCAATTTAAATTAAGATCATCACAAGAGCCAGATTTCCTCAACAATTAGTAATCATTACTAATTATACAACGTAATATAAGAGAAATGGGTAAAGCTAGCCCAACCTAATGATCGACTACCCTGACAGTTTTCCATGATTAGGGGGGTGTTTGATAACTGGGTTTGGGTTTTGGGTTTGCACTGTTCACGGTTTTTTTTCCTGTTCATTCTTGTCATTTAGTTTAAATTGTTCCAGCATCAGTCAAACACCTCAGATTTTGAAATTACCAAAATGCCCATAGATATGTTGTATTCTCCCCTCGTGATAGTCACACGCTGTTAGCTTCGCCGGGGCCTGGCCAAAACCATCCTTCCTTGACAACCGCCATTTCCCTCCATTCTCCAAATTTCCATCCAAACCCTTCCTTTTTTTATTCTTCACACTCACTCCATTCCCACTCTCGGTCTCGACTTCCCTCTCCGGCGTCCATGGCGAGTCCGGCTCCGAATTCTCCCCTCCCGTTTCATCGAATTTACCGTCACCACCACTCAACTCCCAACTAAACATATAGCAATCCTGCGTGACCGTATAAGCCCTCCAAATTGTATTCATCATCTTGTCCACTCCCAGAAACACACCCACTACTGTATCCCTATGGCCTAGAAACAAAAATGGCGTCGTTTTGACAACGCCGGTTTTGTTCACGGAAAACAGTCTCGCCGTCAGGTCCTTCGACCCGGCGAGTATATACTTGGAGTCGGGGCTCCACTTGAGCACCGTGACCTTGTTGTTGAAGTCGGCGAACGTTCAGATGAACTCGAAGGGGAAGAACTCCTTCTTGAAGCCTGGCGCGCGCCATATCTAGAGGAGCTTGCCGATGGTGACGGCGATGCGGGATCTGCAGAGGTTGAAGGCCACGGCTTTCACGGTGTTCTTGAAGGAGATTCGGTGGAGGACCACTTGCCGGTGGAGATTCACGAGGAGGCACCGCCTGTTTCCATCGACGATCGGGAGGAACACGCTATCCGACGATTAGGAGGAACACGCCAAAGATTCTCTGATTCAACGTCTGAGGAAAAAGAACAAGGGAAGAAGAAAAGGGCTCGTCTGGAAGGNTACGTTTACAAAGCTGTCTTATTTCTTAATTTGCCGGCCTACTTGGCATATGAGGGTCAGCTTAATATGGATTTGGCTAATTAGGGAGGTAAAAAAATTGCAATTATAATTTTATCTTAAAAAAACAAAGTATAAATATGGGTTGCTTAATTAGACAGTACCTAAGCCAAATCTGCCTAATGATTTATTTATTGAGAATACAATATACACGTGGAGTTGCTTAGAGAGCTTTTCTTTTTCTTTAATTTGTAATTCCGGGCTGTTGGGTGGTGCAAGAAAGAACCATAATAATGATTGCAATTTGTGTTTGCTGATTTGGTTGTTGAGTGCCTACTATAGAATACAACTATCCTTTCTTTATGTCTGGAATTCCCTCTTGTTTGCCTTTATGGAATTCCGTGTTACCTAATCTAAATGGATGAGAATTGACTAAATTAAGTTTTAAAAAAATTAAGACAACTTTATAGAGATAAATTACAAGACCATTTGACCCGGGTGGGATGGTTGAAGAGTAATTCTATAAATCACTCTATGAATGAGGTGACTCTTAAAATTACAATTTAATCGAAATTCAATAATAATCAATCATAAGTTAAACGATAATTTTAGAAGACACATTATTTTTAGAATGAGACAAAAATAACTTTTAGCGTTACTTGATGGCTGAATGCACTCCGAATAGGTGGCCCCACAGCCCTTTGTCTGACATTCAACAATCTAATTTTAAGGATATTAATCCAACAACCCCAGATAATGGAAATTAAATTTTGGATCCGTTGGGGGTTAAGAGTATATTCATAAAAAGCGGAAATGGTTCATTTAATGCCTCTTCCACTCACAAAAGTCCACGCATATATAGTCGGTGAAAAGAAGTGCATTGGCTTCGGTAGTGGACCTTTTCTCAGGCCTCTGGGGCTCTGCTTATAAAAGTGTCCAACTCCCCCACCTTTCGCCCTTCAATCTCTCTCTCTCACACCCATACAAATGGATCCAGCGAGTAAGAGAGAGGTGGCTGTTGAGGTTTTTCCCTACCTAAGAGAATACAAAGATGGAACCGTGGAAAGGACTGCGGGGACCCTAGTCGTCCCCGCAGGCTTCGATCCTCAAGCCGGCGTTGAATCTAAAGACATAGTCATCATACCAGAAACCGGCGTCTCCGCCCGGCTCTACCGACGTCGCAATCTACCGGCCAACAAGAGTAGTGAGAATAAGCTTCCTCTCGTTCTCTACTTTCACGGCGGAGCATTTTGCATATCATCAGTCGCCGATCCCCTCTACCACAACAGTCTCAACATCCTAGTTGCCGATGCTAACATCATCGCCGTCTCGGTGGACTACAGGAGAGCCCCGGAGCATCCCCTTCCGGCGGCATACGAGGACGCCTTGGCTGCGCTTCAGTGGGTGGCTTCTCAAGTCGACGATCGCCGCCGCGATGGCCACGAGCCATGGCTCAAGGATCAAGTTGATTTTGGGAAGGTGTTCTTGGTAGGAGACAGCGCTGGCGCCACTATGGCTCACCACGTGGCCCTACGGGCAGCGGGAAATGTAGTAAAGCTCCTTGGCATTGGTCTAATCAATCCTTACTTCTGGGGAGAAAAGGCAATCGGATCGGAGATTACAGACCCGGTGAGAAAAGCGATGGTGGACAATTGGTGGCGCTATGTCTGCCCATCTGAGAAAGGTGGCGATGATCCGCTCATCAACCCTTTTGTAGAAGGATCCCCAAGTCTTTCCAACTTGGCCTGCCATAACATCCTTGTTACCATTGCTGAGAAAGACATCTTGAGGGATCGAGGGAAGCTTTACTATGAAAAGTTGGTGAACAGCGGATGGACAGGAAAGGCAGAGATCGTGGAGACCCAAGGGGAAGATCATGTCTTCCATATCTTCGACCCAAATTGTGAGAAAGCCAAGAGCTTGATTAAACGCTTGTCTTCTTTCATCAACCAACGCCATCTTTAATTGCATTTGAAAGTTTCGAAAATGTTGCTGTCATTGCTGTTTTTTTTTTTTTTTTTTTTTATATCTGTAGAGATAGAGGCACCGCCTTTGCTGCTGGTGAGTCTCTGATCTTGCTCGTCATGTTTTCCATTTTCATGTCGTGATTCACAATTGGTCTGCTTCCTGTCCACTTGTCATAAGAATATTGTTTAATCTATTGCTTCGTTGACTTGATCACATGTTTCATAGTTACTACAGTTGAAACATTAAATTAAATGGCGTAAAATTCAAGATATATAGTTGAATATATGTCCCCCTTTGTATGTTAATTTCTCTAGCACTCAATTTCTTTCTACATTTAATGTGTATATACAGTATTATATTATTTAATATTTTTAAATAATGTGGTCAGATAATATATAAGCTATTATAATTAAATTTTAAAAATATAGGTCCCGTTTGGTTGGTGGATTAGGCTCTTGAATTGGACTAGCTAACCTTTGTTTGGTAACATTCTATTCCTGGGAGTAGTCTATTTTCATGAGACTACTAATCTCATACACACAGGGTTAGCTAAGCCATTCAAAAACGAGTGGCTTAGCTAATCATTTCCTGTGGGATTATATCATGTAAAATTGCCCAAAAAAATTCTACGCTTCTCACACCTCTCACGATCTCCATCTCTCAAAGCAACGTTTTTCATCTCTCAAAACAATAATCTCCATCTCTCAAAGCAAGGCATCTCTCTCCCCTCTCATCTCTTCGATCTTTATTTTCTTGGTTATTTTATTCTCTGTGTTTCTTGAATTTTTTTTTTTCTTCTCTCAGTTTTTTTTTTCCTTCTTCATTCTCTCTAAGTTTTTCTTCATTCTTTCTCAATTTTTTTTTTCGTTCTCTTCTCTCTCAGGATTTTTTTTTTTTTTTAAATTGCACACAGTTTTTCTTTTCTTCTCTCAGTTTGTTTTTTTACTCATTTAGACGGAAATCACCGATATAATTGGGTTGGAATCTGAATCAATTTTTCTTTTATTTTCTCAGTATTTTTTTTTCCTATTCTTGATGTAGTTTATTTTTTTTCTCTATATTGAATGAATACTTTCAAGTTCAATGGCTTGCAAGCATTTTGATAATTTTAAGATGCTTTTGCATTTTTTGTTGTTGTTGTTGTTTTTTTTGGATAGGAAAAGAACTTTTTAATTCTTTGAAGATGGTGATGCAAAAAATAAAAAATCCCACGTACATGACATAATTAAAAATATATATACATATAGTATAGTTGTTTATGTTTCGAAGAAAGAAAAAAAGTCCTTAATAATATAAATTATATTCGTATTATAAAAGTATTTTAAAAAATAAGATCACAAAGCGATTCTATTCACCAACATATTGTATTGTACCAAATGAAGGAATAAGATTAGATAGTCTATTTCAGCATTACAACCAAACAAAGGAATAAGAATAGCTAATCTATTCTTAATAGTAACTAATTTTAGTAATAACTAATTTTTTTTCAATAGACTAGACAATTCACAAATTAAACTAGACAGTAATATTTGCGTATGACAACTTGAGAAAATTATACAGAGGCTAGCTATATATATATTATTATTTTCTGAATTAATTTTAATGATCAATTATGGATGGGAGATGTCGGGAGTTGATATGCCACGGCCCACACATGTAAGGATGCTATTCATTTTGATTTGACATGAACTCCGTCAAACTCATTGGTTGGTTGTCAACTGTAATCGAGATTTTTATTTGAATAAGAAAGAGATTTTATTTCCCTTCTAACTCGTCATTTAAGGCCTTTTTAGTCTTTTACACTACCACAGGTCAAAACAGACTGCTTTTAACTACTCTAATAAAATAAAATAAAATAAAATAATAAAACGTTGAAAGAACATCCATGCCTGCACCGATGCACGATCTACCAATCGCTTCTTTGTATTGCTTATTAATAATTATATATATACAATTATAAGATTAAAAAACAAAAAAACAAAATAGGAATAAGGCTGTACATGTTTTTTACTCCCTTCATTAACGCCGACTCATTATATATTAAAAATTTGTAATGTCATCCGATTCACTTTTACTATACCTTTTTTTTTTTTTTTTGGTTAACAATAATATTTTAAGGTTCTGATTACAAAAGAAATGAAAGATTATAGGGGAAGTGAAGTTTACCAAAAACATATGAGAATTAGATGGTTTAAAAGACACATGTTGATTTAATAGACAAAATTCTTTCAATTAATAATTTGGTAAAAAAAAAAAAAAAAGAAGATTTAATTGAGAGTTGGGCTTATGATATGCATATATCAGTATTATAAGATAATTATGAGATAAAAATAAAGTATCTAGGATTTAGTGTTTCCCATTTATTTATTCTCATTTCCATAACTTTTCCGTAACTTCGTTGGGAGTTAAAAACTTAAAAGGCCTCAAGAAGAGTCAAGACTAGATATGGGCCCAATCCCACCTGTTCAGCCCAGTATCGAAACCCAAAGGCTTGATCAATTTCCTCATGGATCAAACAACTGTCCCTATTTCAAATTAATTTCACTTCGCTTTGATTTGGAACAAGTTTTATTAGTTTTTTTTCAAGGCACGAAAATTTCTAATGCAAGAGTCGTCGAATTTATGCCTTATTATTTATTTAACCACATGATGAATCACCACCGTTGATGGTAAAAGAAAAATGTAGCTTAACAAGGTGCTAATAATTAATAAAAATTAATAAGTTTATTTTATTAAAAGTGCTTTTGGAAATCGGGGTTCGTGGATTTTGAAACGAGTTTGAGAGTGATTTTATTTTGATTTGCAGGTAATTGTTAAAGAGTTAAATTGATATATTTTTTGGGCAGGGCATTCGAAGAGTAGGAAGCAAGAGCCTGGTAAGATTGTAGTGAGGGGGGTCCCGTCGCGGTGGTTTGCGGAGCCGTTTGTTTCGTCTAAGCCTTCCATGTTGTTTTACACATTCCATTTTTTCTGGACTTGGGAATATAAGGTAAGTGATTATTTTTGCCTGTTATTTTGCTTCTGCTTGTTTGTACTTGCTGATAGACCTTTTAGATTGTTGATTTTGTGTTTTTAAATTAACATATGTGAGGTTGAGGTGTTTGAAGAAATGCCTCAAAGAGTGAGAAAATGTATATAGTAATTTAATTTGGTATGCATCACATATCTGCATCTTGTGATTAGTTCAATTAAGAATCAATTAAGAAAATAAAAATACTAATTAAGTAATTAGTTCAATTAAGAATTAATAATTTACTAAGAACAAGTATAAATGGGGTAAATGAAAAAGAGGTCCTCAAAGACAGAAGCAGCCGTATGCGTTAGCGTGGACCTCGGAAAGCTGTGTCTCTTGTGGTAGAGGATCTGATAGAAACAAGGGCATCTCAGAAAGCCATGGCTGTAGTCCTTAGGGACCCCTGTCAGCTGTTGGCTCGCTATGGTGCCTACACTTTATCTCCACAGTTTTGACCGATAAAAAAAAAAAAAGAACTAAAAAGAAAAGCCCTCACAAAACTTAATCAAATGCAGAAATATCTTAGAAAGAGTTTGGCTTGCCTCTAGTGAAAAAATCACCAGAAATCCTCTCAGTCAAGATTGCCTCAAGTGAAAAAATAACCGGAATTCTCCCCCATTCTAGCAATCTTTACCCTTTATTTTTACACAGGAGATATCCAATGATTTTTTCAATGGAGACAAGCCAAACTCTTCAGAAAGATAGAACTACCCTGTACAGTGAGCAATCCCAAATGGTAGAAAACTTCAAGCATGCATTCTTGAAATCCAAAATAGAAAAACTTCAGACTCTCAACATTTCTTCTAATCTATCCTTGCTAACAACAAACCTCAATTATTTGCAACTCTGTTGTCATCTTTAACAGCACTAAATCCACCTCCTCAACTCATAGCTAGTGTGTGATTAAACCTATTAACATTAATATTTCACAATCTACTCTGTAAACGAATTTTCAGACATAAATATGTCAACATTTTCTTTTACCACCTCCAAGAACTAAATTTCAGCTTCCCACTTCAATAATGTGAATTTGATAGGAATTTCTCCGATTAATAATTATCTAATCATCACCCTATGAAGATTTTCATAACCAAACAATTACAGCTCCACAATCGCATTATCCGGATCAGAATTTTCAAATATGTACTACATTACATAACCCTAGCTGAAAAAAGAGTGAAAAGAATACGCATTGAAAGAGACGGACGAGAGAAATCCTCACCTTGCTTGTTACGTTGGATCTGATAAGTGCCATTTCTGCGAAACTACACGCTTCGAATCCGAAGAACCAATCTTTAAATTTTCAGAAACAGTGTTTAACTATAATTATCATAGAGTTTGTGGATTTTCTGTTTGATAGAAGATCATGGTGATCTCGGGAAGAAACAGTGTCGTCAGGTGCCCTTTGGACAGAAACAAGCCTGAGTCATGGCCCATACATCAGGATCTTAAGCCCAAGAAGGCACTGTTTCAGACTTTCTTATAGTCTCTTAGTGCTCTTTTGGTCCACTGTTGGTGAGTAAAACAAAATAAGGAAAGCCGGGAGAAGCAGATCCTACAGGGCCTACTCCACACCACTGGGTCGAGGAGCTTTGCCAAGAGTGCACATGAGGAGGTACTTATTAAAAGAGATATATAATAGGTTGATGCAGTAGATGATTTTTTGAACACGATGTTTGATAAGTCTTTTGAACTCGATAATATGTAGGAGTCGATAACAGGGTGGGGCCCCGATAGAAGCAAGTTATTTAGAAAAACTCACACGCGCAAGGATGGTAAACTTGTGACCACAAAGGCTGAGAGCAAAATGGAAAGTTTGTTTTTTATTTGTATAATTGTAAGTTTCTTATGAATTTTTTTTTTTTTTGGACGCACAATGATGTTAAAAGACTAATTGGTGAATTGCTAACACTTTTGACTTATTACATGCACAAATAGATGAGCTAATGGCACAAGAGCCTCCATGGACTCAAGGGTCCTTACAGGGGACCGTTTATTGGGCTTTCAATGACCCATACTCCAAGATTTTCGTCAATATAGTAGATGGATGACTAAATCTACAGAACTTAGTTGTTACCCATTTCAATTCAATTTTATATTTGCTTATCTCAATATTACCATGTAATTACTATAATTCTTTGAGATTCTTTCTAGATTTCCCTTTTTCTAAAGAGAATAATAAAAAAAAATAAATAAAAAATCATGTGCTTGCTGGAATTGGTTGAGATTCTTTCAAGGTTTTATAGGTTTCCTCCATTTTTAATCATTGTATTTCTCTTGTTGGTTCATTTGACAATTTGACAAGTAATTGAATACAATTTACAAAAGTGCAAGTTGTTCATCATTTCAGATATTTCTTTTAAAGCCTGTTTGAAATTGCGTATGAGAAGTAGAGCTTTTAAGTTAAAAAGAGTTTTTGGGTAAAAGTTTCATTTTTAAGATTTTGCCAGAAATGCGTTTTAGTCATTTTTATGCATTTTGGACCCTTAAAAGTGCTTTTTATTTTTTTACCAAACAAATATTTTTTTCTTCAAATAAATTTTTTGAGCGTTAAAAGCAATTTTAGGCCCATCAAAGAAAACATCCGCAATTCTAAGTTTCTTGGCACATAAAATTCAAGTTTTCTTGGCACATAGCATATATGCCAATAAATTCAATTTTTCTTGCCACTTAAAATTCAAGTTTCTTGGCACATAGGATATATGCCAAGAAATTCAAGTTTTCTTGGCACATTTTTCTTGGCACATAGCCTATGTGCCAAGAAATTCAATTTTTCTTGCCACATAAACTATGTGCCGGGAAAATAATTTTTTTTGTCTTCGTGGCACATATATTATGTGCCATTAAAATTTATTGGCATTTAGTTTATGTGCTAAGAAATAATTTTCTTGACATTGGGATTGCCGATGTATACCTTATGTCGGTAATAAATGCCAAGATGAATTTTCTTGGCACTTAAAACCAGTTTGTTGGCACTTAAAAAATGCCAATAAGAACTGTTTTTTTTGTAGTGTGACTTCCAACGAGAAATTAAGCCAAATATCATGAGAGAAAAGAGAGGCATGCATATAAAACGGATCAAGATCCCCAGCAATTTTTCCAAAATTGCCAGTCAGTTTTTTTGAAAATCTCAACCATTAAAGTAATCTAATGGCTCAAAATAAAACACCCATTTTTTTTAGTGGATAGCATATATTTCAAGGTTGAATTTCAAAATTCAAAATTTTAAGTTTATCTCTCCTATATTAAATGGGTGTTTAATTTTGAGCCATTAGATTTCTTTAATGGCTAAAATTTTCAAAAAAACTGGCTGATAATTTTGAAAAAATTGATGGGGATCTTGATCCATATAAAACAGCTAGCAACTTGGAAATAGGATGATATGTGATGAATATTTTTAATGATGGATTAAATTTTCCGCTGTAAAAACATTTGCATGCGATTACCAAGAATATATTAATATACATATAGTTGAACACAACTCTAGCCTTAAAGCCTAATTAAGCTAATGAGCTAAGGTCCACTTAGGTATATTAAATATTCTTTTCTTTTATATTTTATCAATGTGGGACACAATACTCACAAGTGCACTCACAACAATCTCCCTCTTACTTGTGAGTCTCTTCACATTGACCAAACTCCCCATCACATGTGAGTCTTTTTACATTTCGGATGCAGATACAACTCTGAACCCGAGTTGTGGGTGGAGGCACAACTCTAAACCTGACATGTCCAGACACTTGTCCTATAAAAGTAACCATGACTTTGATACAATTTGTTGGGAGATTAAAGCGATTATGGAGTTTTTACCAAGATCACATTAATATACATAGTTGAACACAACTTTAGCCCAAAAAGCCTAAGCTAACGGGTTAAGGTTCACTTAATATAAATTAAGCACTCTTTTCGTTTATATTTTCTCAATGTAAGACACAACACTCATAAGTACACTCACAACACTTCCAATAATATTACTGACCTTAATTTGGCTATAGTATACTATGAAGAAGAAGTTAATCAGCAAGAGTAGTCAAAGGAGGGGAGCTTGACTGCGGATTAATGTTCCATGACCAAGCAAATGACTTTTAGTATCTAAAAAGCTGAAGGGGAGTTTCAACTTTGGAAATGAGTGCTTATTTAACGCCTTATCATGAATCTATTAAAAAATAAAACGCCTTGTCATGAATGGAAAGGGAAAAAGTGTCATTTTGAATTATAGAATCGGCCTTTCTTTCTTTTGTTTTTTTTTTAGAAGAATTGAATGATTTCTTCTTGTTAACTCTTCTCTTTCTGTGCATTCCGAGTAGTTTCTCTGTATCTCCTTGGCTTGCCGGATTCCTTAAGAGTGGTGGGCTTTTCTATGCCCTGTATAGTTTGTTTGCTTTGGGTAGTGATATCTTGTTACACATTGGCGTTGTCCACTTCATCACTTGGGTGGCGGGCTTATCTATCTCTTGTGAGTGTACGTATGCTTGTGTAACCTCATTACTGGCTCAAAAAAAAAAAAAAAAAAAAGGAAAAAAAAATATCATCAACCCAATAGTTTGATTAATGTTATACTATTGATTGATATCACCCGTAAATATCATCAACCCTAGGATATATATATATATATATCAACCCACAGTATCTTTTAAAATCAAAATGATTACTTGGGTTGAACTTACTGTACTCGATCTAATCGTTTAGTGTGCCACCACTTGTTGGAAAAAAGAAGCTAATAAGTAATTAATTCAACTGGTTTGCTAATTTCTGAATGCGAAATGTAGACGTTTACCCCTCGGCAAGCGTGCGTGCGCATAGCCACACAATAGTAAAGAGACTGATACTCAAGAAGGTGACTTGTTTGGATAAGGTTTTAGTAAGATCACAGATCGATTCATGTTGTCTCCACTCTCTAGGATCGTGAATAATATTCCACATTGCCATTTGTCATCCACTTCACCTAATTCTGCTTACCTGAAATTCTCCTGGAGTCCCAACTACAATTCTTGCATATATGGTGTCTTAGATGCCACAATTTTTTTGTTTTTTGTTTTTTGTTTTTTGTTTTTTGTTTTTGTTTTTTTCTAAAGCAAGAGCACTACTAGAAATGGAACCCTTGAATTAGTTGTTCCTGTCAATGATGAACATCCCATTTCAAGTGTTTCAAAGAAACCACTATGTGACGGGTCATATTGGAGCATCATTGATCTCATGAAAATGTTGATTCATTACCAGGGCTTGAAAGCTTCGAGGAGTGTATATAAATGGATTGCCTTCCTGTTGTTTAATGCCACAATCACATCTCCACACCACTTAGTTATGGAGAAACATAAATCAGCCCTAAGGCCTCCAACTCATGGGAACCTGATTACTGTTCTTAGCATTGACGGAGGTGGAGTAAGAGGGATTATTCCTGGAATCATACTTGGCTTCCTTGAGTCTGAGTTACAGGTTATATTTATATATAAACCCATTAATGCATGGCACATGACATATTGTATAACCAATATTATTGGTTTTCAATCTGAATATTTTATTTAAAAGCATAAAGTATAGTACTGACACCATGTGCATGCCAGTATATATATATATACTATCTTTTGCATATGGGTTTTCCAGTATTAATTGTTTGTCTGTGGTGCAGAAACTTGATGGCGAGGAGGCTAGAATTGCAGACTATTTCGATGTGATCGCAGGGACGAGCACCGGGGGTCTCATAACTACCATGCTAACTGCACCTAATGAAAACGGTCGTCCCATTTATGCTGCAAAAGACATCAAGGCCTTCTATTTTGAAAATGGGCCTAAAATATTTCCTCAAATCCGGTAAAAAGCCTGAATATATAATTTTTCCAACGTGATGAATATATATATCGTACCATATATGCAGTAGTACTACATATGTCTTATTCTATATTTAATTAACATAAGCCCAATTATCTGCTTAAACAACAGTTGTCCATTTGCTGTTGCTGCAAAAATGATCAAAACCATATATGGGCCAAAATATGATGGAAAGTATCTTCATAGCCTTCTGAAGGAAAAACTAGGGAGCACAAGATTACACCAGACACTTACCAAAGTTGTAATCCCAACTTTCGACATTAAGCAACTTCAGCCAACTGTTTTTTCCAGCTATCAGGTTTTGAAATTAATCCAAGTTTTTTAATTAACAAGTCCTGCAGTCTAATTATGTCACATAAAACAAAAGGAAGTAATTACCTACGTATATATGTTTTTGAATTCATGGTTTGATTAGGCAAAGAAGCACCCGCACCTCAATGCCTTGCTTTCAGATATATGCATTGGAACTTCAGCTGCCCCAACATATTTCCCTGCACATTATTTTGATACAAAGGACCCTGCTGGAAAAGTGAGAAACTTCCATCTTATTGATGGTGGTGTAGCTGCTAATAATCCGGTAAATGGGTTTGATATATATATGAGCATAACCTTCAAAATCATTAATTTAATTAAAGGTTTCTGATTAATAATTTCCCTTATCTAATTCTCGTATATATATATATGATCCATCCATGCTATATATAGACTTTAGTTGCGATTGGTGAAGTGACAAAAGAGATCAACCAGGGGAGTCCTGATTTCCGTTCCATAAACTCGGCAGATTATGGTCGATTTCTTGTTCTATCATTGGGGACAGGCTCGACAAAAGTTGAAGGGAAATACAGTGCCATGCAAGCAGCTCGGTGGGGTATATTCGGGTGGTTAATTAGTGACCATTCTACCCCATTGGTTGACGCGTTCACCCAAGCAAGTGCTGATATGGTTGACTTTCACATTTCTGTGGTTTGTAAAGCTCTTAACTCTGAAAAAAACTACCTCCGAATTCAGGTAATCTTCCATGTCCAAAAGTTCTATTCAGTGAAGTTAAAAAGTGATCAGACAATTAATTAACTTCATATCATTGGAATGAGAAATTGCAGGATGATACATTGCAAGGGAAAGTGTCTTCTGTTGACATTTCTACCAAGGAGAATTTGGAAAATCTTGCAAAAATTGCACAAGAATTATTAAAGAAACCGGTTTCAAGAGTGAATTTAGACACGGGCAATTTTGAGCCTTTGAAACATGATCATGAGACTAATGAGCAGGCTATCATAAGGTACCTTAAATTTCCTACCTAGCTAGCTGCCAATATTCTCTATCAATTTTCGTTCTAAAACGAGAAATCTCTTTCAATATTAATACTGATAGCTTTTTTCTAAAATATAATTAATTAATGCAGGTTTGCAAAGCTACTCTCGCAAGAAAAGCGCCGTCGTGAAACCTCGTTCCTGCAGAAATGAGCTGTGAAGTACAACAGATATTAATCTGATGCGAGCAAGGGCAGAGACGAAATATTAGTTAACCTGATTAAATCAGGTCCTATTAATTAATAGAGTTATTAGTATTTGGTTTATGTTTTATTTAATTATCAAGAGTCAAGAATATGCATGTTTGATAATTCAATAAATGGGTTCTGCCCTAAATTAGGGTTAAGAGATCATGAGACAAACGCCGTTACAGTTCATCAAAGTGCTACCACCAACTCACCAACGCAGTTCGATTTTTGTATCATGTACATCTTTGTTGAGTTGGCATGCCCCATCTACCATTAAATAAAAAGCAAAAAAGAAAAAGTAATGATAGATGGAATATGCCAATTCAACAAATCTAGATATACGTGAGATGGATGTCAAAATACAAAAAAGCATTTCTAAAAAAAAGAAAAAAATTGTTTTGGACGCTTATTGTTAAATCATCGATTATCCCCAAAACTTAAGTTGACAAAAAGAAATGTAAATTTAATCACTTAATCATTACTTTAACACTCTTCCTTATGCGTTTTTAAAGTTTAGGAGGTAGTTACAAAAACTGTGACAATTCAAGGGTTACCCTTAATGATATATCATCATCATACTCTTCCTAAAGATATAATTAAGTTCTATAAGGAAAAATATCATCTTTCATATATATATGTAAACTCGATTGTTTTCCTTCTCTCTGAGCATAAATCTTCTCCCTATCTTGCTGCATGCAGGCAAAGTGCCAAAAATAGATTTATGAACTGTAGCAATACAAATACTAGACTGAAAACTAAAGTGGTAATATTATACGTATATATATACACGTACGCAAGGACAGTTGGGTAAATATCGCTACCACAGAAAAGATATTGTAGATAGGTACTGCGAAATGTTCCAATCAAGAAAAGTTTTAAGTGTTGAACACTCAACACGTACGACCTGTTGTTCATGCTGCAGCTCTGTCGTTAGTCTCTACTCGGTTCCTTTTTTCAATCAAAACTATTAAGAATGCATGACTAATTAACCACCTAATTTATGTAAACATTTTCTTGATGCTGTAAGAATTCCATATATAATTAAATGCTAATTAGTAATTAAATTAGCAACGGAATAAATAATTATATAAATACCTCTAGCCATGCTTTGCTCAAGCTAATTGAAGAACAACTTCACATCTACAAAACTCAGAAAACAAAATAGAAAAATATTGAGGAGTTTTTCTGACCTATGCCTACCAGTGAGTGCCATTTGATGGAATACACATGCCTTATTTATAGGTAGGTCAGGGACCCTCAATTAGAGCTGTTACCTTAATTATTCCTTCCATCAAGGAATAAAACCAAATGATTAATCAATACAGCATATTTGATTCCATGAAATCAAATGACTTGTTCCTCAAGAATTACTTGTTCCTCAAGAATTAAATCAACAATTTAATTCATAATATTTGATTTCACTTTGATTGGAATAAGTCATTAAACACCATAATCACAATAAATATGTGACATACATTATTGTGATATTTTGTAATCACAATTATGTGACATAAGGGACACACTTTAAATGGAATATCTTACATTCTCCCACTTGGCCCTTATGACACATAAATTCCTTATGGTGTTCAATTATCTGATATGGCCATTACTTTATTTATTCCAACCATTCATGGAATCCTCCCACTCATTCAAGGAATACTACATATGAATCATGGCGGTAAAACTTTNGCCCTTGGTAGAAGAATTGCACGAGTATCCATTTTTCATAACCATGAGGGGGCATCTGATCAGCAAATCCTTGAAACGCCCCCAACACTCAGAGAATTTCTCGTCCTCATCCTGAGTAAAGGAACTGATCTCCATTCTTGCCTCATTTACTCTAGACATTAGGAAAAAGTTGTTGTAGAATTGTTTCAACAAGTCTTCCCAGGATGTAATAGACCCAGGTGCGTTGGAATCCAACCACTCCATGTCTCTATCATGAAGGGAGAAAGGAAAAAGTCTAAGGTGGACAGCTTCCTCAGAAAAATTTTGGAATTTGGTGGTGGCACAAATATTTTTGAATTTCTTCACATGGGAATATGGGTTTTCATGATCTAAGCCGTAAAAAGATGGTAACATTTTGATGACGTGTGGCTTTAGATCATAATGGGTTGCATTAGTCGGTGGCAACACTATGCACGAATGGGAACTAGTTGCAACTGGTGCGAAAGGTTCCCTGAGTGATGTAGTGAAATCCACGTCATAAGCTCGTCTTTGCTCCCCGTTCCCAGCTCTTGCATCTTGGTACTCTTCTTGCTCCTCCTGATTTGCATTCCTCTGATTTTCCTCCATCTCAACGTGAGCTCTATGCGCTCTCCTAAGATTTCTCTCTAAGTCGGGATCTAAGGGTGTTAACTCTAAGTTTAAGGATCGCCGACCATGCATACACTAATAAGAATTTAAACTAACAATTAAGAAAAACAGCAAGCTAAATAAGCAAATATAAACAAAAACAAGAAAAACAGGGACGCAAAACAACAAATAAAGAACAAAAACAATAACCTAGATGAATTACATTAAAATTAAACTACAAAACAGCAACCTATAAGCACTAAATGAATTAAAACTAAGCAATTTTAAGCAAATATTAACAATATGCAGATAAAACAAAAACAGAAAAATAACAACAACCTAGCTAAGACAAATAAAGATTAACAAAATATAACAATTAAACAACTAACTATTTAATTAACTAAACTACTAATTAATCAAGTAAAAACAAAATAAACTAAGCACAAATAACATCAGGAAAGAACAATATTAAAAACAGGCAAAAAAATCAATTAAAACTAAACTAACAATTAATCAAAGCAAAAAGAAATAGAAACTGAACATACTGCCTCGAGTATGTTGGTGCAGTTAGCAGAGGTGCGCTCGAGCGCAGGGCAGTACGATCGATTGCATACAAGCAAATATGTAGCAGGCTCTGCAAGTGTGTTCGATCGCAACAGAGGTGCGATTGAACGTAGCACTGCACTGCTATCTAATCAGTAAGGCGCGCTCGCACGCACTGCGTAACAAGCGAGCGCAGGTTCGCGACAGTGAAGGAATAGGCTCAAGTGCGCTCGATCATAACAAGAATGCTATCGATCGCACTATCAATGCCTGATTTTTCAGAAACTTGTAAACTTTGAAAAACTGCCAAACACTATCCTAAACTTAATAAAAATTAACAAAAACACGAAAATAAACTAAGAACAGAATTGAAATTGCAAAGAATAAATACTACTAGAAAAATAAAACTAATCTAAAAATAATATTAATTTAAACAAAAACAACCTATCCCCGGCAACGGCGCCAAAATTTGTTGTACCAAATTTAGTACTCGCAATAGAACGAACCGAGGTTCGTATAGCATTTGCGCAAGTACGTGTTCATATCCACAGGGACAAGCATTTTGTTCAAAAACTAATATTATACCTAGACTAACCCTATTTTAACCTAGTTCCAAGTTTTGGTCATTTAATCAAACATAAGACTTGCAAAAATATAAACTATTCTAAAAAACTTAAATTAAATTAAATAAAGTAGCTAAGGTTAAAGAGTTAGCCTCACCCAAAACTCACACATCCGTTTATCGATTTCACCCTTAATCATACTCTATTACCTTTGTGACACTAGTCAAACCGATTTGATGTGTTTACCGTTAAAGAGCCACAACGGATATTAATCCTCGATAGAATCATTCACTGTATCCAATGATCACAGTGGATATTTAATCAAGTTTCAATCATCCATTGTACCTCTGGATTGGAACACAACAAATGTTGCACTTTTCATGCATCACAAATGAAAATCATCACAACTTTTGTCACATCAATTGAAATGAAACGAATACGAAATGTAAATGACAGAATGTAAGGGTGAGGCTTCATCTTTAACCTTAGTTGAAGATTTAGCTACCCATAATAAAAGTAAATGACAATAAGGTAAGAATAAACATTAAAGATCAAAAGGAAATACAAAGTTTGAGGTTTAAAGAGGCAGGGCAGACCCAAACAGTGGTTTCTGGCCTCTGGCTGCGCTCTCAAAACATAAGGCTAAAAATATTACACAAAGCTCGTATTTTATAGAAAACTAAAATGCTGCCAGGTCAGAGGGTTGCGCTCGATCGCAGGCAGTGCGCTCGAGCGCAGGGATGTATGCGATTGATCGTGGAATACGTGCTCGATCGCTTGTAACTGCCTCAAAAATTCCACGGTGCAAGGATGGAAGGGATGGCAGCTAGGGCAACACGTGAGACGCGGGCTGATAAGGCATGCGCTCGATCGCGCTCTTTGGGCTCGATCGCTCCTCGTACGCTCGAGTGCAATGGCACAGAACATAACTTCAATTCTTTTGCCCTTTTTCACCCTTGCAACCATGGTTTGAATGCAAGGACCTGAAACACCAAAAGACACTAGAACAACACAAAAATGTTAGATATTAACAACGCTAAAGGCTTAACAAACATAAGTTAAGGGGGGTCAAATATACAATATTTGGCACCGATCAAAGGGCATTTTGGTCATTATAGGATTTGGTCATGATTTCAAGGTCGGGTTTGAGAACTAAGTTCTTTGTATGAGAGTTTATGGTTACCATTTGATAAACAAGGTGGGTTTGGTTGTACATAATTAGTTCTAGGGCAAAAACCCTATCCTTGGGGGTGAGGGGTATTTTGGTAATTTTACAAACTTGGGCAAAATTCCGAAATCAAGTGTCGGGATCATAGATTGGGGTTCCAATTACAAATATTGGGTTTCAATTGGTCCAAATAGCACAATGTAAACCTCAAAATTGACAAAATCCGAATTTAGGCAAAAATCCCTAAATTCAAGAACTAGGGTTTGGGCTTTTTAAAATCAATCAATTTTGGGCAATGGGAGGTATGGGTTTTGTTCCTAAGTCATCATAGAAGAAATTGGGTGCCAATCAACGCATCAATTGCACGAGAGAATTGACGAAATTCAAGGGTTTCAGATTTTAGAGCAAAAACCCCCAAATCCAAAAAACTTCAATCCAATTGATTCAAATGCAAGAATGCAACCCTATACAACCTAAAATGTCATCCTAGTTCACAACCAAGCCAGCTATATGCAAAATATGCAAGAAAATTCAAGATTTAAATCAAAACCTAAAAGGTGAAAAAATTTGAGAAACTTTGGGAAAAATCTTCATACCTCTTTTAATCCTTGAAAGTGAGATGGAAAACCTTCAAATCCTTGGGAGACCTTGCCGAAAATCACTTTAGAAATGTTTGGGTGGAGAGAAAATGCGAGAAAACCAAAATGAATAGTGTTTAGGGTACGTTTGGCCATTTTAAAGAGAATACACTAGGTTATGGCATACGTCCGGGCTCGGGCGCATACTTCCTCTTAACCCCAATTTTTTTTTTTTTTTTTTGAAAGTTCTTAGAAATTTTGCAAGGCTCATAAAAGAACAGTTAAGAGTAAACGAGGCATGTCAAAATGATTTTAATTCTAAAATTCGGGGTACAGTGAAAATTGCTTTGTGCCCTACAATCAACCCCAAATGCCCCAAAAGCAAAACCCACCATTGCTAAGGGTGAGGGAAAACTGATCAGTGTCAAATTGTGTATATTTGACCCCTTTAACTTATATTTGTTAGGCCTTTAGCTTTGTTAATATCTAATTATTTTTGGTGTTTTTAGTGTTTTGAGTTGTGCAGGTCTTTACAACAAAAGTTGGCCACAAAAGATCAAAAATACACTAAAGTGAAGAAATGGATCCCTGCCAAGTGCGTTCGATCGCACTTGGTGCGTTCGAACGCAGTGACGGTCGAACGCAGGAGGCACGGTCGAACGTAGTCCCCGTCATCCCGCAACTCGCGCGGGTGCCCTAGGAGTCCATCGCTTCCAAGCTGCGCCGTTACGATTTTCTGCAGTCGAACGCACATTGTGCGATCGAACGCACAACTCATCATTACGTTCAAATGCACTGCATGCATTCGAACGCACTCGTGCGACCTGTTAGCCTATAAATAGGACCCTAGGTCCATTTGGTCGAACATTGAGTTTTTGGGGCGAATTTTAGAGAGCATTTTGCTTCTATTTGCCTTGCTCTGCCCCTTTTATTTGTAAGCTTTTATTTTCAAGTTAATTTTAATGCATTATTTCAATTCAATTTTGTTTTGTTGTTCAATGGGTGGCTAAAATCTTCAACTTAGGTTGAAGATGAAGCCTCACCCTTAGTTTATATTTCTTGCTTTTACATTTTACGCTTTATTTTCCGTCATTTAATTCCGTACTCGTCATTTAATTTCTGTGACAAATAATTGAATGGTTGTGTGTTTTTGATACATTGATAGTCATCCTGTGATGTGTTCCAAGCCGGGTGCACAACGAGTTATTGGTTGTGATTTAATATCCACTGTGATCCAAGGATACAGTGGATGATTTTATCCATAATCAATACTCATTGTAGCTCCTTAACGGTAAACACATTATTCGGTTTGACTTGTGTCAATAACCACAATAGAGTGTGTTGAAGGGTTTAAAGTTTAAAACGGAAAATTGGTGTTTAATGTATTAAGCTTATTTTTAATGGGTGAGGTTAGTCTTTAACCTTAGTTATTTTATCCATACATTTTTAGAATAATTTAATTTCTGCACTTTTCATATTCGACATCATTTTTCACTGTGGGACTAGGTTAAGATATATTTAATTTAAGAGTCGTATTAGTTTTTAATTGCAAAAACTCCGTTCTCTGTGGTTCGATCTCGGTACTTGCGCAACGCTATACGACCTAACGGTTCGTTCTATTGCGAGTACCTAAATTTGGTACAATAAAAAACCTAGCTATCTAACATCTAAGGATTACTACCCCAAGACCTATCATTCCTCGGACGAATCCTCAGACGGGTCTTCCTCATCCTTAACCAGTGCCTCGTAGTCCTTGTTGATACTGGAGAGAAATGCAGTCCTTTGACGATCAGATCCTTCTGGTAATGCTCCCGTCTTCAGCAATCGGATTTCTTCTAGTTCCATTCGAGCGTATTCATCCGAAATCTGAGTCAGATGAGCATGCATTGCTCGCTTCCTTTCGTCACTGAGATAAGGGTTAAACCTTCTGGGGATTGATGGAAAATCTTGTATCGCCGAGATACTACGATACTTAGGTATGGCTGGTCTCTTCTTAGTCGTTGTCCATGCCTCCTTTCCTTCAACTGGCTTAGGGACAGGTGAAGACTTCGGCTTCTGGTTAGCCCGGGTTGAAGCACTGCATTTACCAGAGCGAGGTTGGTATCCAGGTGCATAAGGTCTGAACTCAGCTGGCCACTCGTAAATAGTCTGTAGGTGTCTACAACCATCGCGCATTTGAGCATGAAGCATGATCAGGTGCCTGTAATGCAGAACAGGCAATCTCGTTCATCCCAAGCCAAACAATCAATAAAAGGTTGTAACTGTAGCCCTCACCCACAAACAAGGGAACCAAACCTATCCTATGCTCTAGTTCTTTAAGATCAAACCTAGATACTATCTCCTATGTTCAGATTTATAGCTACGGTCGGCAAGACCGTATGCTCTGATACCACGCTGTAACACCCCCAAAATTAGCCTCGGCTAATCCGGTGGAGTCACTAGCAATTTACCCATTTAAGCCAACTTGTGACCAAACGGGTATTCACCCCTATAAAATTGTCAGAGTAAATGTAAGGGAAGGTGAATAAATCTGAGTCACTATAATTCATCAAGTAAGAACATGGAGCTACTAAATAGTAAAGACAAACCTGTAATTATAAGTAAAGCATAACCAGTCAAGTAGTAGCATCTCTTGCCACTTCCATAGCAGTAAACCAGGTTACCTAAAGAACAATAACCGCGTAAGTGTAACGACTTAGTAAGTAAACCTCACACTTAGGTATGACATGAGCCCAATTAATGAAAGTAAACGTGCAATTTGAGTAATAACCAAAAGAGGGCATTACATCCGTTAATACACCATTTTATAGGTTTTACGGTTTTCAAAGCTTATGGTATAGAATCGGCGATAATTACCTAATTGTTTTAATGCAGGAAAAGGCTAATGCATTACAAGTCATAACTCCCATACATGGTCTACCCGAGATGTTACCCCTTCTCACCGGGGTTGGTGCTGTCCCAAGGGACCTATAATACAATGCCAGTGCCCCAACCATTGCACAACATACCGTACGTAACATTAGTGGCACGATCGAGTCCAACCTTGAGTGGCCCACACCAACTAATGACGGCCGTCTTCTAGTAACCGAACTATTGGGAATGGTTACACCAGGGTCACGAAACCAATGGATCCAAAACCCTCATATAACACACACATTTGACCATAATATGCAGTTTATATAGTAAGCCCATGGCCGTTCATACCGCATGTACCGGCATACCATGTCTTACAATGCATCGTAACAGTTAATTAATAACGCAGTTATCAAGTAATTACAAAAGTAGGCATGCTCATATCATACTCGTGGTCAGTCAACTGAGATATCCCATGTTTTACGCAAAAAGGGTGTAAGTGTCTACTTACCTCACACATTCGAGCAAATCCTCCAATGAAGCTAAGTCCTATCACAACACAACCGGATTTTGAAAGAGTCCTTTGAAAACATTATCATTTTTAAGAAGAAACTTGATGAACACTTGGAAAACTCAACAAGGCATAAAACAAAGGCTCTAACAGTGTTAAATACAAGGGAACAAGGATTACTCCGAAGCTGAGAATGGACATGGTCTCCCCTCCTTGGAAACTCCTCCTTGAAGCACTCTTTCTCACCAAACTCTCTCTTAAAACATGGAAAGGGGTTCTAGCAACCTAGAGGCACACTAGAGGATGGAAATGGGCGTGAGAAATGAGAGGTGGGGGTGGGTATTTATAGGGAAAGTCCGCCACCAACTCTCTGTCAGACCAACGGACATCCAGCAACCCTAGCGTATGTCCAGTGGTTCTTGCACAGTGGTCCAAAGGGTATCTCGTACGTTCAGGTATTACCCAAAGGGTATTCAAAAAGTAGCATACATCCAGTGGCCCCACATACGTCCGCTAGTATGGTTTGCAAAGCATACGTCCGGTGGTCTCCCCAAGTACGTTAGCACTACAGACAGCGTACGTCCACCAGACCTAGCGTATGTCTACCTCTTGAGGATCAGTGTTTGGCTTCTATTTTCTAAAGGTTCAAAGTGTGTTTAGGTTAACACTATAAGGGTCTTAGGCCTCGTCTAAGCAACTTTATAGAAGGCCTTGTTAAACACTCTTAACGGACAAGGTTTTGTTTTTTTATCAGGGTATTACAAATACAGACCCAAATAAAACATTACATCATTGTTCTCAAAAGATCAACAGATCACAGGCTAAACTTAAGCTTAAGAAGAGCTAATGAAATCAAAATCTCTATCATATCATCACCAGAAGTGCCTCTATCCTCCCACATAGTCCTAAGCCAAATGGGATCATATCCTCAAATATCACCTGTATCAGACCTTGAGCGATCACCCAATTAAGCTCCGACGGCATCTTCGTCTAGTGCAGCTAAACTACGCAGTTATTCGTAATGATGGGGGAAAAACATAAATAAAATGGTAAGTCTAAGATTTAGTGATTTTTAACACAGATAAAGCCCATGCTAGTTTAGTAATGAACTCGAATGTTTTTATAAAGAAAATGACAGTTCCATCATGACAGTTTATATTATGAGTGATACATATATAGATAGTATATAGTAGATGCATATAATGTAAACAACAGTCATAGTTCAGCAATATGGTCTACCCGAGATATTACCCCTTTTCAACAGGGTTGGCGCTATCCTGAGGGACCTATAGTTCAATGCCGATGCCCCAGTCATTGGACAACATACCGTACGTAACACTAGCAGCACGACCAAGTTTCGACCTTGAGTGGCCCACACCACTAATGACGTCCGTCCTATAGTGACCAAGCCATTGGGAATGGCTGTACCGTGGTCACGAAACCATTGGATCCAAACCTCTCATAACACACACACATTTGACCATAAAAGCTAACATGTATAGTAAGCCCATGGCCATTACTACCGCACGTACCGATGTACCATGTCATTCGATGTAGATTATCTTGTCTGTATTTTACATGCGTGTCTCTTTTACAAGTCCCACTTTATTAGCATTTTAGCACAACATTTTCTCAAATTTCAGAGTTCATGTGCAACAAATATAACAGTAAGAGTTGTAAAATATGCATGTTTTCTTGATACACAAAATAGACATGCAATGCATGGAAAACGTAACATCAAGCATTATGTGAGTTAAAACTCACCTGGGTTGAAAAATATCTCAGAGTACTCTGATCGATCCCGGTTCTCCAAATCTATGGAAAACCTTCTATTAGTCCTACTTCTATCAAAACAATTCTAAAGCAAGGAAAATATGAGCTATAGGATGGCTAGTGAAAATAGGGTTTCCCTATCACAATCTGACCGTATGTCCAGGCTCGGGGCCGTACATCCACTACGTCACGATGGGCTGTATGTCCAGTCACAAGACCCTACATCCGCTCCGATGTCTTTTAGGGAGAACCTCATTTTCTATCCAATGTCCGCCTATTCTCCGACTCCTAAGGCCATCACAGATTTTCTAAGGCCTCCTAACTCAGGTTGAAACCTACATGCAAAGGAACAACACTAAGCTTATCAAAACGCTAGCCTAAGCAAGATTTAAGATGCAACTAAGCTAACACTACAACTAACTATAACAAAACAGCAATCGAGCAGCATAACAACATATTAAAAAGCTAAGGAGCAGAACGTTACCTCCTTGAAGCAAAACTGCAAGAGTTTTCCCTCACGAAAGCTCCAAAACACACAAGGACCTCACAAACACTCACAAAACACACACTGGCAGCCTGGGGACGTCTGAAGAGCGTGAGAAATGAAGGGGGTATGGGGCTATTTATAGGAGAGGGCTACCACCAACTCCCTGAAAAGCAGCAGACGTCCGCCCAACCCTAGCGTAAGTCTAGTGGTTCTTACCCAACGGTCCAAAGGCTGCCTCGTACGTCCAGGTATTAACCAGGGGCTATTTCAAAAAGTAGCGTACATCTGGTGGTCCCATGTACGTCCACTGTACGGTTTGCAGAGCGTATGTCTGGTGGTCTCCCACCATACGTCCGTACTATAAACAGCAGTGTACATCCACCTGACCTAGTGTACGTCCTCACTACAGTCTAAATCGCCCCTTAAGTGGTTTTAGTGACCCAAAACCCAAATTCATCTCCTAACTTAGCTACTTATGCCTAGTTAATTATTTGGGTCACTACATTCTCCCCTCCTTATAAAAATTTCGTCCTCGAAATTTCTAGACAAATACCAAAAGAACAACACTTATAGAGGAGTAGAATGGTACTTTTCGTCAGCAAAGTCATCAAAATTGTGCTCAGTAGGTTCTTGGGGCATCTCCTCCCATCCATTAACTGGCACTAAGTCATCTTCAAACAACTGCGGAAAATCACCTCGTAAGTCATCTAGTGCATCGTACTCGATGTTGCCCACACTATACCAATCATCGTCAATCTCCACTCCTAGATCCATCAGCTCACAGAAGGAGTAGTTCCACATGTAGTCCAGGTCGATTGGTATAGATGCCATAATCCTGAAGAGAAAACAACCCTTTCTTAGTCAAACTATTCCCCTATCCAAATGGGAATAGGTATATTGTCCAATCCAAATGGGAATAGGTATACTGTCCAAGTATAATCTTAACAAAAAAGAGTCATACACAATCATTCAAACAAATGAGGATAGCGACTTCGCATGTCATGCTCTGCTTCCCACGATGCTTCCTCAACTCCATGATTGCGCCATAGTACCTTAACGATAGGAATCATCTTGGTATGCAGCACTTGCTCCTTATCCACAATCTTCACCGGTTCCTCAACGTAGGTTAATCCCTCCTAGATTTCCAACGGTTCATACTCCATAACTACATTGGGATTAGCGATGTATTTCCTTAGCATAGATACGTCGAAAACGTCACGCGTGCCAACCAAGTCCGGGGGTAAGGCAATCCTATATGCCAACTTTCCCACCCTCTAAGTGATCTCAAACGGCCCAATAAATCGAGAGTTGAGCTTCCCCTTCTTTCCAAAACGCATCACTCCCCTAGTGGGTGATACCTTAAGGAACACACGATCTCCCACTTCGAACTCCAAAGGCCTCCTTCGGTTATCAACATAACTCTTCCGCAGGCTCTGAGCTGCACTCATCCTTTCTCTAATGACAAGCACCTTGTCATGAGTGTCCTGAATCAGCTCTGGCCCTAACGTCTGCCTCTCACCAATGTTGTCCCAATAGAAGGGCGACTGACACTTGCATCCATAGAGCACTTCGTACGGCGGCATTCTAATAGTCACCTGATAGTTGTTGTTGTAGGAAAATTCAATCAAAGGTAGGTACTGAACCCAACTGCCTTTGAATTCCAGCACACACGCCCTCAACATATCCTCCAGAATCTGGTTCATCTAGTCAGACTGACCATCTGTCTGGGGGTGAAAAGGTGTACTAAATTTCAACTCTATCCCCATTTCCTTCTGGAGACTTTGCCAAAACCTCAAGGTAAAATGAGAGTCTCTGTCCGAAATAATTGCCGATGGTACTTCATGTACACATAGTAGGGCTGGCAAAATGGGTCCACGGGTCGACCCGTTTACGACCCGCGGTGTCCCGTTTAGCTTAGACCTAGACACAACCCATTTAATAAATGGGTCGGATCTCCAAACACGACACAACCCATGAATTTTCATAGGTCACCCGACACGACTTGTGAACCCGTTTAAGCTAAACGAGTCTGACGGGTCATGGGTCACCCGACACAACCCGTGAAGCGGGTCGTGTTCTAAATAGGTCTAACAGGTCAACACGATCGGAATAGAAAAAAGATGATGAGATCATGTTGATCAAAGGCGCACTCAGTGCAATTTATTTGTTAAAGATACATAGCTTACTACAAAAAGGAGAAAAAAAGAGAAGTTTGGCATGTTTATCAGTACTGCAGATTAACAGAAGAGAAATTGTACAACATTTCGGTTCTTCTTGTACAAATGAATATATCAGTGCAATTCAGGAAGGAAAAAGAGAAATGTTTTACCAATATCCTACAAAATTTAGACTACTAAAACTCAGAAGGGCAAAAAAACCCACAAATTTCATTGACCCAAATCACCCAATACACAAATCCTACATACCGAAATGAAAGGGGCAAAGTCGGCTGCGCAGTAGAGAGAGGGGGAGAGCCAAGAGCGGTAGTGAGTGGAGAGCTGAGAGAGAGAGCGGCGGCCAGCGAGCAGGAGAGAGAGTGAGTGAGCCGTGAGAGGGAGAGAGAGTTACTGAGACTAAGCGGCGAGTGGGAGAAAGAGTGAGTGAGACACTGAGACTGAGTCACTGAGCGGACCGAGCGGTGAGCGGGGATGAGAGTGATGAGGGGCGGCCGATGGCAGGTTGGAGAAGGAGAAGGCTGAACTGCTGAAGGCGTGCGATTCTGCGAAGAAGTGAGAAACAGATAAATTAGGTTTTCAACTTTTCAGTTCACTTAGTTTTCATCTTTTTTTCTTTAGGTTAAAAAAAAAAAAGTGATAGCCATGTCTGGCGGGTCACCCGCGACACAACCCATTTAAGAAAGATAAACGAGTTGACCCATTTACAACCCAAACCTGTTTATGAAAAACCTAAACCCGCTAATTTCATGTCGTGTTTGTGTCGTGTTCATGGGTCGTGTCAAAATTGCCGGCCTTAAAACAGACTATATTCTAAACATATAGTCTGGCCAACTTATCCATCGAATCCTTAACCTTCATGGGAATGAAGTGAGCACTCTTCATTAGACGATCGACGACTACCCAAATGGAATCTTCTCCAGTGGGTGCCTTGGGTAAGCCCAAGATAAAATCCATAGTGATCTCATCCCACTTCCACTTCGGTAAAAGTAACGGCTTGAGCGTCCCTATCGGCCTCTAATGTTCTGCCTTCACTTGTTGGCCGGTTGGACATTGTTCCACAAACTTCGCAATGTCCCTCTTCATATTGTTCTTCCACCAATATGACTCCTTTACGTCCCGATACATCTTGGTACCTCTAGAATGTACAGTGTACGGGGAACGATGGGCCTCGCTCATGATCTCATTCGTCAATCCTCCACTTCCCGGTACACACACTTGCTTGAAATGGGTGAGCAACCCATCCTCCTTAAGGTAAAACTCCTTCCCCTTCCCTTTTTTCAGCAATTGCCTGAGCTCGGCACACTCAAGGTCCTCCAGCTGAGCAACTTTGATCCTTGCAAGCAATTCTGACTGAACCATCAAGCTGACTAGATAAGCAGGCGTACCTTCACCTACTACCTCCAATCCCATCCCAGCAAATTCCTTTATCAACTGGGGTTGAGATATCCCAAGAGCGGCAAGCTCCACCGTTGATTTCTTGCTCAACGCGTTTGCTACTATGTTAGCCTTGCCAAGATTATAATTGATTTTGCAATCATAATCCTTGATCAGCTCCAACCACCTCCTCTGTCTCATGTTAAGCTCCTTCTGAGTAAATAAGTACTTCAAGCTCTGATGGTCCGTATAGATCTCGCACTTCTCGGCATACAAGTAGTGCCTCTAGATCTTAAGAGCAAACACGACCGCCGCCAACTCCAAGTCATGTGTGGGATAATTCTGCTCGTACGGCTTCAACTATCGTGAAGCATAGGCAATAACATTGCCATTCTGCATCAACACGCACCCCAAACCCTTCTTAAAGGTTTTGTTTTACACCACGAAATTACAAGATTCCGTAGGTAATGCCAACACTAGAGCAGTTACCAATCGCTTCTTCAGCTCTTGGAAACTATGCTCACACTCGTCTGTCCAAACAAAATGAGAATTCTTCCTAGTCAGAGCAGTGAGTGGTCCCGACAGCTTCGAGAAACCTTCGATGAAGCATCGATAATAACCAACGAGTCCTAAGAAACTCTGAATCTCGAACACACTAGTTGGCCTAGCCCACTCCACTACTGCCTTCACCTTCTCTGGATCAACTACTACTCCGTCACTAAAAATCAAGACATGCTATCCAGGAAAGACACGCTATCCAGCTAGAACTCGCACTTCTCGAGTTTAGCATAGAGCTACTCCCACCGGAGCCTCTCCAATGCCTTCCGTAGATGCTCCCCATGCTCTTCCAGTATCTTAGAGTAGATCAGGATATCGTCAATAAAGACAATGGTGAACTGATCCAAATAGTCATGAAAGACTCTGTTCATCGTGTCCATAAAGATAGCTGGCGCGTTAGTTAGTCCGAAAGACATAACTAAGAACTCGTAATGTCCATAACGAGTCCTGAAGGTTGTTTAAGGAATGTCCTCTTCCTTCACCCTCACTTGGTGATAGCCTGAAAGTAGATAGATCTTAGAAAACACGCGCGCCCCTTGCAACTGATCTAACAGAGCGTCAATCCTTGGCAAAGGATATCGATTCTTGATCGTCACCTTATTCAACTCGTGTTAGTCAATGCACATCCTCATTGACCCGTCCTTCTTCTTTACGAATAATACCGGTGCTCCCCACGGTGATGTACTAGGACGAATTAATTATCCAAAAGCTCCTAGAGCTGTTCCTTTAGCTCCTTCAACTCCGAAGGTGCCATTCTATATGGTGCCTTAGAGATAGGATTACTGCCTAGCACACACTCAATCCCAAACTCCACCTCCCTTTGTGGTGGTAATCCAGAGTAGTCCGTCGAAAAGACATCTGGATACTCGCACACTACAGGAATGTCTAGCAGATTCTTCTTTTCTTGATTCATTGGAGCGACAACGAATGCCAAAAATGCTTGACCTCCCCCGATGATAAGCTTCCTGGCCCGAACGGCAGAAATCGTTGGAGTTAAAGACCTCGCTCGCAATCCAATGTGTCACTTCTCCTTCTCCCCACGGCGTAAGCATCACTTGCTTTCGAGCGCAGTCGATAACTGCCAAATGCCTCGCCAAACAATCCATTCCGAGAATAATGTCGTAACTAAACATAGGGAGAACAACTAAGTTTGCGGGAAGTACTTTTCCACAAATGCCAACAGGGTATTTGTAAACTACACGCTTGCAGACCACAGTTTTCCCTACAGGTGTAGTTACAGATAGACCAGGTTCCAAAGTTCATACTACGAGTATAGAGGCAGTACCAAGTATAGGGACAATACTTGTCACTACTTTCGATCCTCCTTCTGGCTCTCCTGGAACAAGTGAGTAGACCCGAGCTGGCACCAAGGGTTTCTGAGCAACTCCCTTGCCCACACAATACTTGCTGAAGTGTCCAAACTGGCCGCACTGATAGCAAGTTCCGGTTGCCATCCTGCAGGGTCCCTAGTGTACACAGTTACACTTCTTGCACAGCTCCGATGTCTGATTCCTCTGTGGCGGAACTGGAGGGTTACCAAAGGTATGTCCTTGTGACCTGTGAGATGGAAAACTCCCCACCACCATCCTCTTAGCTAGCCCGGCCCCTCCGGCCAAGGTACTAGATCCTAGAGCCCTCCTCTTTTAATTCGCATACTTTGCCGCATTCTCTTTCAGACTCTCCTCATATATTGATGCCCGATCGACCAACTAGGAGAAATCTCGAATGTTGAAATAGCTCTTCATGATCCGAATGCGAGAGTTCAGACCACTTTCAAACTTCTTCGCCTTCTTTTCCTCATTCGGAATGAGGTACATGCCGAAACGCAACAGTTGCAGAAACTTTGAGGCATACTCAATCACCGACATTTCCCCTAGACCAAATCCAAAAATTCCCATGCCTTTGCCTCTTGCACGACTCAGGGAAAGAAGTGCCAATTGAACTCGTGTTTGAAGACTTCCCAAGAAATGGCAGTCTTCGAACCCAAGTCAATGACAAGCACAACTTTCTTATCTTGCCACTAGCGCTTAGCTTCTCCCATAAACTTATAAGCAACATAAGCCACCTTCTACTCATTCGTACATCCAAGAGTGGCTAACAACTCTTCCACATCGTTCAACTAGTTCTTCGCACGAATATGATCACCTCTTCCATCAAAACTCTCCAAGTGATGACTACAAAAATCCTTCAAAGAACACCCAGTCCCTTCAACTAGCTATCTCGCAACCCTATCGCAATCCAAGGCCGACACCAACTGACCAATCCCATCCATCATTTGACTTCCTAGGGGTGCTATCTCATACATAGGAATATCCACCGACTCGGGGTGAACATTGCCCTCAGGGCTTTCGATCTCCAGCGTGTTAGGTCCGGTTGCAGGGTTCCTTCGGGACGGCATACTCTACAATGAAGAGCAGAGTTAGAACCAACTCTACTAGAACCATGCAACCAAATCTATAGGCTAAGTCCTAATCGCTATCTAGCCTAATCTCTGGTATGATCATAGCCTAAATTCTCTTTTCCCTTTACCCTATAGTCTTTCAGAGCACTACGCTCTGATACCAACTGTGACGACCCGCATGGCAAATCAATTATCTAGTAATTGATCCCTGGTTCGCCTCTCAGGAATGTGCCTCGTGGAACAAGACTTAGGGATTACACCTTTCTCGTCGCAACGAGAAAGTAGCAGCGGAAGACTTTACTAAGACTATGGGAATAAGAGATAGTAATGAAACATTACACAACATATGTTGTGAAATTATCTACCTAAATTAATAGGCAAATAATTGCAGTTTTACTTGCAAGTGCACAAGGTGAATGTAGTAGCATAATGTGCAAGTGCGAGATCATTCCCATTGGGATTGGTAAATTTTGATTAAAAATTGATTTCGCAATGTAAAATAAAAGAGAGAAAATTGATTTTTGATTTGATAATGATAAAAGGGTAGGGCTCTAATATCCACCACTAATCATGCTTACACAATAAAACAATATGCCAATGCTTTAATTACATTATGACTACCTAATGTTTGCCAACCTAAGGGCATGGTGTATACTCCTTAAGCTATTGGTTTCCCTAAGCAACGAGTTAGGCATGGTGTATACTAAGTTATTCTTTAAGAAAGCATAAAAACTGTGAAAACCGACAAACACATGAGACCTAGGGCATGGTATATACTCCCGGTTTCTCATGTTGATTAACCCAAGAACCCGGCATGGATTGCTTTTGTTACTATTATTAAACCCAGGACTCGACCATCCAAATTGGTTTAACTAACTAGTCCATACCACATGCATATGTTGGCCAGACAAACACATATGAGAAATTATTGAAAGCAGGAATTAATCAAGTTAAATACCATAATGCAATTATCGCAAAGGCGCCAATATTGAATTACTGAGTAAACATGATCAGGGCTTCAATCTAGCCCTACTAAGAGGTTTAGTTACACATGATATTGATGTTAATCATCTTCATAAAATAAAATAAAGGGAAAAGAATAAACTCGGAAAATCGCTTCCTTGAGAGTCGTAAATTCTTCTCTAAAATCCCGTGTGTTTTTCTGTGTTTACAAGCCTATTTATAGAGTCTAAGGAAACCTAGAAACCCTAAAAATCGTAGGGTTTAGTCCTTGTGTAACAAGGACTAACAAAACCCTAACAAAATAAAATTCTCCAAAATAAGGTTGCGGCTGACTTGGGCTTCATGCACAGGTGCACTCAATCGCAAGCCATGTGCACTCGATCGCAAATGCGATCGATCCTCTTCTTGTGCGCGCAAGCACAAGTGCGCTCGTTCCTTGTCTTGGGCGCTCGAGCGCTAGTGCGCTCAATTACAGATCCCCTACGCTCGATCGCTCTGGCAAAACTTCAACTTTTCCAAACTTTTGTTCTTTACGCCCAATATTTCCATAAATGCTTCCTTTTCTTCCAAAGACCTATAAAACACATAAAACACAAAAAGGAAATAAAATAGAATGAAATAACACAAACTAAGAGCTTAACATATATAAATTAAGGGGCTTATATTCAAGCACTTATCAACATACACCAAAGAAAAACATAATAACATCAACGGCATCGCATATATTATCACCAATGGTCATCAGACCATCATCAAGTAGTAGTACAGACCCAAATAAAACATGACATCATTGTTCTCAAAAGATCAACAGATCACAGGCTAGACTTAAGCTTAAGAAGAGCTAATGAAATCAAAATCTCTATCATATCATCACGAGCAGTGCCTCCATCCTCCCACATAGTCCTAAGCCAAACGGGATCCATATCCTCAAAGATTACCCATATTAGATCCTAGGCGATCACCCAAGTAAGCTCCGACGGCATCTTCGTCTAGTGCAGCTAAACCGCACAATTATTCATAATGATGGGGGAAAAACATAAATAAAAGGATAAGTCTAAGACTTAATGATTTTTAACACAGATAATGCCCATGCTAGTGTAGTAATAAACTCAGATGTTTTTATAAAGAAAATGACAGTTCCATCATGACAGTTTATATTATGAGTGATACATATATACATAGTATATAGTAGATGCATATGATGTAAACAACAGTCATAGTTCAACAGTATGGTCTACCCGAGATATTACCCCTTCTCAGCAGGGTTGGCGCTGTCCGAAGGGACCTATAGTACAATGCCGGTGCCCCAGCCATTGCACAACATACTGTACGTAACACTAGCGACACTACCGAGTCCGACCTTGGGTGGCCCACAGCATGACATTCATCCTATAGTGACCAAGCCATTGGGAATGGCTGCACTGTGGTCACAAAACCATTGGATCCAAAGCCCTCATAACACGTACACATTTGACCATAAAAGCTAACAGGTATAAATGCCCATGGCCATTACTACCACATGTACCAGTATATCATGTCATACGATGCAAATTATCTTGTCTGTATTTTACATACATGTCTCTTTTACAAGTCCCACTTTATTAGCATTTTAGCACAACGTTTTCTCAAATGTCAGAGTCCATGTGCAACAAATATAACAATGAGAGTTGTAAAATATGCATGTTTTCTTAGTACACAAAATAGACATGCAATGCATGGAAAAAAGTAACTGTAATGCCCCGAAAATTAATTAACTAGTAATTAATTCCACGGTTCGTCTCCCAGCCTTGTTCCACTCCGAAGAAGACCTCCGGGACCTCTACTCCTCTAAAACAGCGGATACTAAGCAGTGGAAGTAATAAAGTTCTATAAACATTGAATCAGTATAACCAAAGCGTCTCACCAAAGATCACCAAAGCAGTGGAAATCACACTATAACATAACATCATTACAAGGGATCTATGCTAAATCTTAATATGCAAGCATGCATCAAGCCCTAAGTCTACAATATAACACAAAAGTACTAGTTACTATGAGTACCCGCTTAAGCTTGCAATAAGTCCACAAGCATCTCCCGGATCAAATCCTCCAACTTAACCAGATGCTTCACGGTATCCACTATCTATACAACATAATCGTACATATGAAGAAAAAAGAAAAATAATACAAGGGTAAGTCCAACGACTTAGTAAGTAGAAATCCACATGACGTACCCATCATTAATTTGTGGATTCTTTTATTTATAAAACACATGCAACATTATGAGATGACAGTTATCATGCAGGTGATATATATATAATATAATATATGCTTATAATCATGAGTAACAGTAATAGTTCAACAATATGGGCTACCCGAGATATTACCTCTTCTCAGCAGGGTTGACGCTATCCCGAGGGACCTATAGTACAATGCCGGTGCCCTAGCCATTGTACAGCATACCGTACGTAACACTAGCAGCACGACCGAGTCCAACCTCGAGTGGCCCACACCGCTTATGATGTCCATCCTATAGTGACCATCCATTGGGAATGGCTGCATTATTGGTCACAAAACCATTGGATCCAAAGCCCCCCCCCACACNCCACACACACACACATTGACCATAAAGCTAACCCGTATAGTAAGCCCATGGCCATTATACCGCACATACCAGTATACCATGTCATACGATGCAATTAGTCTTATAAGTCTTTTACATGCACAGTTTTACAAGTCTCATTATGATCTTATTAACCGACACATGTTTTCACAAAAGAGAGTTCCCAGTAGTTCCAAAATGTATTTAATGAGGGTTGCAAAATATGCATGTTTGATATATATATAAAATAGACGTGCAATGCAGGAAAAGTAACAACAAAGCATCCATGTGAGTTTGTACTCACCCGGGTCGCAAATCTCCTCCATGTAATTCCCTTGAGGCTCTATAACCTCAAATACTGAGAAAAGATCTATCATCAGTTCTATTTCTATTAAAGTAACTCTATAACATGGAAACAGAAGCTAAGGGACGGCTGGTGAAAATAGGTTTCCCTGTAACACTCTGACCGTACGTCCGGGCTCGAGGCCGTACATCCCTTGTATTACGACGGGTCATACGTCCGGTCACGAGACCATACGTCCACTCCGATGTTTTTCAGGGAGAACCTCATTTTCTCTCCACTGTCTGCCTATTCTCCGACTCCTAAGGCCAACAAAGGCTACCTAAGACCTCCTAACTCAGATCGAAACCTCCACGCAAAGTAACAACACTAAGCTTAACAAAATGCTAGCCTAAGCAAGATCTAAAGCATAACTAAACTAACAACTACAACTAGCAACATAGAACTATAATCAAGTAGCATAACGACGTATTTAAAAAGCTAAGGAACCAAATGTTACCTTCTTGAAGCAAAACCTCGAGAGTTCCTCCTCTGGCAACACCGAAACACTCATGAAACCTCACAAACACTCACAGAACGGTCTACTCACAGCCTGGGGGCGAAGAGAGGGGTTGAGGGGTGGATTTGGTGTGAAATGGGAGAGGAGGTGAGGGGATATTTATAGGGCCAAAAAGTAGCAGACGTCTGGTCCTAAGGGTGTACGTTCGATACTATTCCACAGCAGTCCAAAGGCTGTTTCGTACAACCAGGTATTACCCAGTGGATTTTGTGAATAGTGCCACCTACGTCTGCCACTTTGGCGTACGTCCGATGTACTGTTCACAGAGTATGATTGTACTATCTGTTAGAGCGTACATCCAATGGGGGACCACCGTACGTCCGCGCTAAAAGACAACAGCGTACGTCTACACTAAAAGACAAGAGTGTACCTCCGTCATTCCTAGCGTACATCCGCACTAAAAAATAAACCAGAAGACAAATTTTCAAAATGCCCTTCTGGCTGATCCTAGTGACCCAAAGTCCAAATTAACCTTGTAACTAAGCTACCTATGCCTAGTTAAATATTTGGGTCACTACAGTAACATCAAGCATTATGTGAGTTAAAACTCACCTGGGTTGAGAAGTATCTCCGAGTACTCCGACCGATCTAGGTTCTCCAAATCAATGAAAAACCTTCTATTAGTCCTACTTCTATCAAAACAACTCTAAAGAAAGGAAAACATGAGCTATGGGATGGCTAGTGAAAATAGGGTTTCCCTGTCACACTCTAGCCGTATGTCCGGGCTCAGGGTTGTACGTCCACTGCATCACGACAGGCTGTACGTCCGGTCATGAGACCATACGTCCGCTCCGACGTCTTTTAAGGAGAACCTCATTTTCTCTCCATTGTCCACCTATTCTCCGACTCCTAAGGCCATCACAGACTCCCTAAGGCCTCCTAACTCAGGTTGAAACCTTCATGCAAAGGAACAACACTAAGCTTATCAAAACGCTAGTCTAAGTAAGATTTAAGACCAACTAAGCTAACACTACAACTAACTATAACAAAACAACAATCGAGCAGCATAATGACGTATTAAAAAGCTAAGGAGCCGAACGTTACCTCCTTGAAGCAAAACTGCAAGAGTTTCCCCTCACAAAAGCTCCAAAAAACACAAGAACCTCACAAACACTCACAAAACACACACTGGCAACCCGGGGACGTCTGAAGAGCGTGAGAAATGAAGGGGGTATGGGGCTATTTATAGGAGAGGGCTGCCACCAACTCCCAGAAAAGCAGTGGACATCCGCCAAACCCTAGCGTACATCCAGTGGTTCTTGCCCAACGGTCCAAAGGCTGCCCCATGCGTCCAGGTATTAACCAGAAGGTATTTAAAAAAGTAGCGTACGTCTGGTGGTCCTACATACGTCCGATGTACGGTTTGCAGAGAGTACGTCAGGTGGTCCCCCACCATACGTCCGCACTAAAAACAGAAGTGTACGTTCGCCTGACCTAGCGTACATCCACACTACAGTCCAAATCGCCCCTTACGTGGTTTTAGTGACCCAAAACTCAAATTCATCCCCTAACTACGCTACTTATGCCTAGTTAATTATTTGGGTCACTACAAATACAATGCCAGTGCCCCGACCATTGTACACTACCGTCCATAATACTAGTGGCATGATCGAGTCTGACCTCAGGTGGCGCACACCACTAATGATGTCCGTCCTATTGTGACCGCCCTTTAAGGCTACGCCGATCACGAAACAACCATTAGATCCAAGGCCCATATAACAACACACACATTTGACTATAAAATCAAGTTTATACAATAGGCCCATGACCATTATACCTCACGTACCGGTGTACCATGTCATACAATGCATCTTATCAATAGCTTATTAAGGCAGTTACCAAGTTATTATAAAAAGTAGACATGCTCATATCATGCGCGTGGTCACTCATATCCCACATTTTTAAAGAAAGTGATGTAAGTGGTTACTTACCTTGTACGCTCTTTTAATTCCTTTGACATCACGAATCCCTGCTATAACGAAACAGGTCTATAGTCATAAGTAGTACTAGAGAACTTTACAAGGTTCCATCTAACTAAAAATGGTTGTTAAGACCTTCATACACATTTACGGAGCTAAGAAGCGTGTAACCTGCTCTCTAGTCAAGCGCTCATTCCCAAGGGTGAGCGTTTGGCCAGGGGCTAGGATTTGGCCAGAAGCCCCTAAAATGCATTCTAGGCTCCTTTTTAAAGCTATGGGTTGTCTCCTACCTCCTAACCTCTTAGCAAAGCAAATAAAACACAAGGCGTTAAAAAAAATTTTAAAATATTTTCATGTTAAGCACCAAAACATCTTACAAGTGTTCTTTTTTTGATAAATAAGTAAGCATATCATTAAAAAAGCGCAGAGGGGCGCAACCCTAGTACACAAGAAGTATACAAAGAAGCCCACCCCTTCAAAGAGAAAAAGAAGAACACACTTCTACAAATTGTTGCATATTAGAAGCTTGAGGACTGTTCAAAACCCCCGCCCAAAAAAAATAACAATTGAAGAAATCCATTGCTAAGCTTCGCCATTGCCATTTCCTTATCTTCAAAACATCGAGCATTCCTTTCCCTCCAAATAGTCCACATAAGGCACAAGGGGGCCATTCTCCACACCCCCATCACCATTTTATTACCTCTTTGACCTTTCCAGCAGGCCAGGAGATCAAGAATCCTCTCATTCATTACCCACTTCACACCAAAAAGAGAAAAAAACACACTCCAAAGAGTACGAGCCACCTCACAATGAAGGAGAAGATGATTGATGGACTCACCACTCCTCTTGCACATATAACACCACTCCACCACAATCAAACCTCTTTTGCGAAGATTATCCAAAGTGAGAATCTTACCAAGAGAAGCCGTCCACACAAAAAAACTAACTCGGCGCGGTACTTTAACCTTCCAAATGCCTTTCCACGGGAAAGAACACCCCGCCTCATACCTGTCCAAAGAAATGGAAAGCTCACCAAAGAAGGAGCTAACCTCAAATAACTTCCTCTTGGAAGGACTCCAAATAATCCGATCCACCCCCCCCACATGGCGCCGGGTCTCATACAATTTACCGTAAAAGTCCATTACCACCTCCACCTCCCAATCCTGAGCTTCTCGGATAAAATGAACATTCCAATGAACTACCTCATTCAAAATCTGCATATTGTCACTCACCCAAGCCTCTTTGTTTCTTGCAATACGATACAACTCAGGGTAAGACACCTTCAACGGTTGATCACCACACCAAGTATCATACCAAAAACTAATATGGTAGCCATCACCAACCTCAAATTTAATGAACATCTTACAAGTGTTCTTAATGGCATCTTTTGAAAATACCTTTTGAAACAAGTCTTGTTAAACAAAGAAATGGTGCAAAGGCTTGCCTTAGCACTAAAATGTTTAAAATATTGAAATGAGTAATCATCACTTCAAGAAAATGTTTAAGCTATTGTAAAACAAGAAACTTAACAATAACAAGAGGGTGTGGAGATTACCTCAACAAGTAAGTATTCTTAGGAGTGCTCTTCCCTTCTCCCAAGTCACTCACCAAGCTCACACACTCTCAAATATCAAAGAAGCAAAGTATCCCCAAGGTTCTAGAGGCTAATTTTTTAAGGCTGGGTCAAATGGGGTGTGGGGGTATAGGGGAAGAAGCTGGGGGCAAAATGGGAAAACTTTGAAAAGGGTCGAGCACTCGTGTATACTACAATGTCAAGCGCTCGTGTACTGTAGCTCAGAGGGGTCAGAGTTGCAAGTGGCGTGCGTGGGTAAAAACCAACAGTCTAAAAATGGTCAATGAGTGCTTTTGTGGTCTCCGATCAAGTGTTCATGTACTTTTCACAAAAGGCCAAAAGAGTTTAGAGTACGACTTCACAAGGGAGGCATGAGGTTGAGACAAGTGCTTGGTGGTCCCATGGACAAGCGCTTGTCCAGTGAAGGTGGAATTGGGTCTTTGCTTACAAAAAGGCCCTAAAGGCTTAGGCCCATCAAAGAAGGTTTTAGGGTTCTCTGTTTGGGCTTGTTTAGAAAGCTAATAACTTGTTAAGTAATGAGTCAAAACTCTTCTTAAAACAATTTAAAAAGTCGGGGTATTACAATATATAGTTTAGCTAATAAGTTTTAAAAGATATCTTACATCCAATTATCTATTATTTCTCTATATCATTTAATTTTTTTTTTATTTTTTTATTTATTCTCAAACCCCTGCCATATTTTCACAAAATACCAGCTTCCCAAATGGCCTCTCTTGTAGTTTCCATCACTCTCCTCTATCTTTCTCTCATCCAGGTCCTCTCAAAGATATCCAATTGAAAGATATGCAGATGGTGGTTGGCATGATCGTGTTGCAACCCGACCGGGGGTCTTGTTCTCTATGCTGTTTAACTATTTTCAAAATTAATATTTGTAGATATTATTTTATATTTTGAGAATGTTTTAAAATTGATAAATGAAGAAAGTCTCATATTGGAAAGAGAAAAAGTGAAGTTGGCATTTATAAGGCCAAATAAACTTTAAGCTATTAAAAAAGCTTGGGTGTATACACACTAGTGGACGCACACATGCACTAGTATTGCCCTGATGGCTCACTTGGCATGAAGCATTAGAGCTTGGAGCATTATGATCATGATCATTCATTTTTGGATGGTTTCCTAGTCAATGTCATGCCCGACAATCTAAGGTTTCTGATCTTAAGGATTAGAACCGAGGGTTGTTTTTAACTTCAAACTTAAGTTGTTGTTGAAATTGAAAATAAAAGAGAAAACAAGCAAGATTAATTCGAGCTAAAAACCTCTCAATTGCAAGAAAATAAAACAAGCCAACAATTTGAACAAAAAAGTTTTCATTCATAGAATTAACATGTACAGAATTCTTAGTTATATTTACAGATCTTCACCCTTAGGAGGTACAACATTCCCAGAGTGCCAGCACTACTCGACGAATCCTTTGTCCTTGAAGCATCATCACCATTCAAGTGTTCATTGTGTTCAGGGTTGGCAAAGGGATTATGCCCGAGTTCTATTATTCCTGGGGCATCCGGCATCAAATCCTATCCAAGGGTGGATATCTCATCAATGGCCTTGGAAGAAGGAAGAATATCTTCAGCATTGACAGCTTCAAGGTCAATATCACATGTAGGGTCTAAGGCACAGACTTTGAAGGTTTCAAAGCCCACAACAATGCTTCGGGCCAAGCCGACATCTCAGGTCCAATAGGCGTATGACAGCTGCTTAAGGTAGTCTTTGCCTTATCCTTACCCTTGCACAACTGAGCCCTTGTCTTACCAAGTTGGCCATCGAAGAACTTCAACCTTGACTCGATGATCTCTAGCTTTGTTTCTAAAACTTCAGCCCTGGACCGTTGAGCTAGGGCCTCTCCCTTAGCTTCTCAGAGCTGCTCAGCGTGTCAGTCATTATCTACGGAGCGATTCTCCTCGAACAATCAAAGGTCCTCTTTGACGATAGAGTGATCCTCTAGAAGAGAATTGATGCAGCGCAACTTAGTGGGCTGCAGCGAAGATCAACAAATACGCAGCAGATAATTAATTCTAGATCTTGAGTCTATCAAAGATCTGAGAACTCTTCTTGAAAATCTAGATACTCTCTAGCATTTTGAAGGAAAAAGAGGAATAAACTCAACTCTGAGTAATTCTCATTAATAAAATCAAAATAATTAACAACTGTCCTTTCAGGAGGCTATAAGCATGTATTTATAGCCCCAAAACCCTAAACCTGATAAAATATAAATTAAAGACTCCCTAAACCTAATAAACATGTAATAAAGATAAACTACGAAATATAGAATCCCTAAACCTAATAAACACTTGATAATAATAATAAAATGCAGAAAAATAACACAGATGCCCCGTGTGCCCTCGAGCGCAGTCGAGGGTGCGATTGAGCGCAGGTGTACGCTCGATTGGGCGATCAATCCCCTTTCATTGGTCGCTTCCACAAAAAGTATTTGTTACTGGGCTCGAGTTCTGTGATCAATCGCTGTCATAGGTGCGATCGATCGCTGGTGGGCGCTCGATAGTGCGATCGATTGTAGGATCGATCGCAGTAACAGAGAGGTTCCGAACTGGATCTAATCTGCATCATCCTCCCCAGGTTGGAGAGAATTCGTCCTTGAATTCAGCAGGTCTTTTCCACGGTCCTTCAGATGTCCGATCAACTCATTCCAATCATCCTTCCTCAAGATTAAAACAAGGCAACATCCCAAAATAAGTGTGACGCTTCTCATCATCTGAATACCTTGATGTCTGTCGTGAACGCCCCATACACCACATGGCAATACTTTAGGTTTGCCATGCTTCTGTCGCTCTTTCTCTCTTCCACGTGCCATGAAAATATTCAAGAATGGATCAACCACTGATTCCCTTGTGAACATATAATTTTCCTCATCCACATAAAACTCATCAACATCATTATTATGAGAATTTAAAATTTCTTCAACACCAAGGAAATCAACATACCCAACCTCTTTTTCATTATAATTAGACACCTCACCTGAAAGGCTTTCATCACCCGCTTCATAGTCAGCAATGTCATCCGAAGGCTCTTCATCTCCTAATGGGTCATCTTCGTCGGGGCAGAGGCTGTTAAACATAGGATGCAACCCATATTCTTCATACTCTTCCTCTAGGTCGGATGCCAAAGGTTCTTCAATTGGCTCTTCTTCATTGACGTCATCATAAACTGGTGGAGTACCTCAATCTACAAGTTCTTGTGACAGATCCTCATCTTCAACACCTTTATGCTCGAACTCTTCATCAATGAAGTCAGATTCCTGAAACTCTTCATCCACAAATTCTTCTTCCTCCTCCACAGAATATGAATTCGGTTTATGGATTTGTGGTCGACAATTAGGGGTCCAATTGACCTGCTTTCGACTCTTCGCCTCACTCCATGTTTCCCTAAACACCTCTTTTTTGTATGATTTTTCAATTTTCTTTGTCACAGTGACTGTCGCTCCATGATATAACTATGGCGCAAGAAAGCGACTCGCATCTTTTTCAATAGGTGCTCCCAACTATTGATCTTCCATTTGCCTTGCCGCTTGCAGTTTCTCTTCGGTTGTTGCCACCACTCAGCAACTCTTCCCCGGAATGTATGCACCACTAAAGAGACTTGTTGTTCATCAGGCACCTCGTTGAACTCAAACCTATTCAATAGCCAACACCCAATCCAAAAATTCTTTGGGTTGTTGATCCCTTCAAAATTTTGGAATCTTGAGTTCCAATCTACTCACCCGCTGATTGGTAAGAGCTTGCGCAAGGTGCTGACTTTCCTGCGTTCGGCACTCTATACACGGGTTCCTAGATCCACTCCCTCTATGACCACGCAAATTGGATAATTGGGTAGTGAGGTCTTCAATCTGATCCCTCATAGCTCGGAATTGATCCTCCTCATATTGCCAACGTTCAGCGATAAATTTGCCTTTCTCCTCCTCAAATCACTGTCTTGGTTGGCGACGACAACTATCCGACCCACTACTCATGTGCCGTAAACAAATTGCCAGTTGCTCCTTACGTGCTGTCTCCGTGTGCACGTACACCTCGTCCATGTCTACAAAGCGGTTGCTCCTCCCCATTCATGGAAAATAACCTGGGCTCTGATACCAACTGATGCAGCGCGACTTAGTAGGCTGCAACGAAGATCAACAAATACGCAGCGGATAATTAATTCTAGATCTTGAGTCTATCAAAGATCTGAGAACTCTTATTGAAAATCTAAATACTCTCTAGCATTTTGAAGGAAAAAAAAGGAATAAACTCAACTCTGAGTAATTCTCATTAATAAAATCAATAATAATCAACTGTCTTTTCAGGAGGCTATAAGCATGTATTTATAGCCCCAAAACCCTAAACCTGATAAAATATAAATTAAAGACTCCCTAAACCTAATAAACACATAATAAAGATAAACTACGAAATATATAGTCCCTAAACCTAATAAACACTTGATAATAATAATAAAATGCAGAAAAATAACATAGATGCCTCGTGTGCGCTCGAGCGCAGTCGAGGGTGCGATCGAGCTCAGGTGTGCGCTCAATTGGGCGATCGATCCCCTTTCATCGGTCGCTTCAACAGAAAGTATTTGTTGATAGGCTCAAGTTCTGCGATCAATCACTGTCGTAGGTGCAATTGATCGCTGGTGGGCGCTCGATAGTGCGATCGATCGCAGTAACAGAGAGGTTCCGAACTGGATTTGATCAGCATCAAGAATGCAACTTAGTCGTATGCTCCTCGATCTGCGATTGCAGCTTAGAGTTAGTCTTGGTAGCCTTAGATCACTGCTGACCCATGATGAGTAGTTCAACATCCTGATCCTCTAAAAGATCCCTAAGTCTCGTCGCTTCATCCTCGAATTTTGCCAACTTTTTCTTCAAGTCCTCAGTCTTCATGGCCAAAGATTGAAAAATATTTTCTAAAGTCGTAGTAAAGGAGAATCGACTTGATGAGACACCTTGCCAAAGATCAAAAAACGTGTCAGTATTGATAATGTGATGGATATAGATAAATATACACAGCTAGTAGAAGGTCATTCGCTCTATCATATTCTGAACTTAGTGATCGTGGTCACCAGTTAACTGCTCATGAGGGACTAAGCACCAAACGGGTTTCCCAACAGATAACAGCTGAACTTGGACAGAGGCTCACTAACCGACCAATCCACGGTCGAGGGTTTCACTGAGCTGTTGCTTATGGAAGCAACGTTGGTGGGATCCTCGTATTGTCGGGTACCCTTGGGCACCGTTGACCGAGGAAGGGTCTAGGTCAGAACCTCAGACAGTGAAGTCTTACCCTTGGAGCCTGGCAACTCTTCCCCCTCTCCAGTACAATCTCGGCTTCCTTAGCCTTAACTTCCTCACCTTTGGCGTGAGTTGAAGCAGCCTTGAATTGTGCTGCTTCAGCCTCAACCTCTTTCTTGGCAACGATAGGCTCAGTTTTTGACAAACCTCCTTGCAGCCACACTATATCCTCTAGGATGTACCGGATATTCGAGCTGGAAGCCAACGAGGACGACTCCATAGAAATAGCCAAGACTAGCGCGGCTATTAGTGGCCTCGAAGGCCTATCACCGAGGAGAACCCTAGGGTCCGCTGCCAAGCAAATCATTCGTCTTGCAACGAAGGTCTTTTGAAAAGCGCCCATGATGTTGGCAAATGCATTCTCGACTCCCGAGCCAGCTTCGGGCTTGTCTAACTTCTTCCTCTTCAAGGAGGGAATTTGAGGAAGGCTCGGTCCTTGACGTAGTTAGTCTCCGGCACCTTTCTCTTGCCTTTATCTGCAGCAGGCTTCCTCAAAGCCTTAGCAACCAATTTCTTTGATATTTCAAGCATCAGTTCTTTCCTCTTGGTGATTGGTTTCCTCGAAGCCTCGAGCGCGAGCCTCTTCCTCAGGTTATGACCTTTAAATCTCCTCTCTAGGGGGTGCCCCAAATACTTCAGTATGTTGGCTGTTGTAGCCAAGAGCTCGTAGAACATGGCCTTCTCGTTTTTTAGTGGATAGGCCAGGATTTTATTTATCCAATTCACTTCTTCATCGGACAACTGAGGAACATCTTTCAAAGCGCTCTTCGAATGAACGCTTGTTTCCCAAGGCACACTAGGGCCTTCAACTCCTTTCGAGGGAGCGAACTCCCAACCTCCCTACACGAGGAAAAACAAGTTCTTCCACCTTCAGTTACTAGAATAAGTCTTCTTCAGTTGAATGAACTTCACCCTTTGACGAGCTACAAAGGTGAAGAATGCGTCGGAATTGGGGTTCTTGGTGAGTTTGTACATCCAAAAGAACTCCCGAACAGTAAGGGAATGCTCATCCCCGAGGGCCTTCAACCAGAGAACTACACAGGCAAAGAAGACCCTCCATGCATTGGGCACAATTTGATGAGGAGCTAGATGGAGGTAACTCAATAGCTCCCAAATCACTCTCGGAAAGGGCAGCCTGAGGCCAGCTCGGAACATGGCCTTGTACAGGCAGACTTCGTCTTCCTCGGCGTGCACCACAACGCCTGTCCGTTCACTGTCAAAATAGAGCGTGGCATTTCTTGAAATGAAGCATTCTCGTCTTATTCTAGACTCATCGATGTTCATCAAGTCTGTTGTCCACATCGCTGGGTAAGAATTACCCAGGCTGTCTAACTCGTTCCAGTTGTTGTGAGCCATGAGGTAGATGAACTCAGGAAACAACCATTGAGGAATACATGGATAACCTCTCTGGATCAAGAGGTGTGTTACGCTCAGTCGGAGCCGATCTACAGCCGGTTTGATCAGAGGAAGGAGAAAATCCAAGTATTTAAGAACTGAGTTGTTTGGATCGACGAAAGCCTCGGCAAATGGCACAAACCTGGCTGAAACTCTAAAGAAAACCACCCTTAAGAAGTAATACTGAGGAAAATGGTTGGGGTGAAGGCAAGCCAGGAAGAAGAAGCTTCGAAAGAATGGAAATGGGGTTTTTGGAAGAGAAGAGTTGAGTGAGAATCAAGAGAAGGTAAGGGAAAAGAATAAAGAAGCATTATAAGTCCAAAAACGAAGCACTTGAATGTAATGAAGACTAAGGGTCGGTGGCATTGTGCAAAACCCTAGGTTTCACATTGAAACAACGTGCAAACATTAAATACACTACTAAAGGCACGCCTCACCAAACCGTGCAGAGGTTGACGCATGGCTGCCGAGAGTACAGCCACGCCAAAAGCAACATGTGGGGCTGTACTTGACAATACAAGATGACAAGCTGTCAACTGTTCCTCGGGAATGCCAACAGCCTCGGAAAATCATTAGAATTTGAATTTCAAATTTTCAAAATTTTGATTTTCAATCCCAAAAAATGCTCTCAAAAATGCTCTCCAAAGACAAGTCAAGATCACCATATGTAGATCCATTCTAATAAACATGAAATTTCCATAATCACTTAGACAAGAAAGTTGGGGAATAATTGTTGAGTCATGGATCAGCCACATAGAGCCTAACAAGCCTTCCTAGTCCATTTAATGTGCAAGCTCTATTAAAATAGAGCCCAGGCAAGACTCAATCGGCTCAACCCGATACACAGTCCAACAAGCCTTGGACTTTCCCAAACTGCTAAGCAAGCTTCCACGATTCGCCATAGCATTGTCCACATGTCAACAACAGACTGAGACAAGTGTACTGAGAATAACTCAGCACACATATCCATGCCAGCAAGGCCAAACTGATAATCTATGATCGTAATCTCCTAAGATCATGGACTTATTAACAACCTGTATACTTTCATCAACGTTATATAGTAGATAAAGATATGGGGCCGAGATTCAAGGGGTGATAACCGCCACCTGATGCCTATAAAAGGGAAGCTTCAATTCATAATTTGGTAATTGCAATTTCTCTCTCTAACTCTCATTGCGTTTATATATTCTCTAAGCCCTTCACTGACTTAGGCATCGAAGGTATCTCCCACTGGCACATCACCGGCAACTTTTATCCTATTATTCTCTCTTTTGCAGTTTGACGATTTCTCTGCCTGACCGTTACTTGGACAGTGTAGAGTCCGACTGTTCCCAGGACACTGTGTTAGAACTGTGCTACGTCACTTCTCGAAAAACTGTCATCAACAATATACAAGGTAATCTTGTTTTGCAAAAAAAACAAAAACAAAAAAACACAAGATAAGAAGACCACGCAAGATAAGAATACCTTTTAAGTGGGATTGGTCGTTTATTTTTAGTATTTTGGCATCCATCTTGCATATATCTCTACCGAGTTAGCATGCTTTATCAACTATTAATTAAAAAAAAAAAAATCAATGGTGAGTGGAGCATTCCAATGGAGATGTACGCGAGATAAGTACCAAAATGTAAAAAAGCATTTCTCTAGGGTGGGAGATTTTCAAGCACTGCAATTTGATAATGAAGTAAAACCAACCAATTATTGCCACACACAACTCCAAAGGGGAAAAATGACAATATAATCACAGTGAATGATGTTTTAGCTACATAGCAGGTGCATCAAGCTTTTGCTCTTTATCACGAATTATCTCTCCAAGCTGAGACTTATCAAGTGCCTGTGACAAATCAAAATTCAATTTGTGAGAAATAAATTAGAAAATGTTAGTAAAAAGGCTGGAAAGGCTGGAAAAGCAGGAATTAACAACTTGATTCACTAAAATGGATTATTATAGTTATTTAATTTAGTTGTACAGTTTTTTTTTTTTTTTTTAATGACTAAAATGGTTTGTAGGACACCGCATTAGCGTATTGAGGAGTTACACTGAATAAATTATCCTTCGAACCAAAAACAGCCACTACAATAACCAATTCAGTACTCACAAATTAATTGAAAAAAATTAATTAAGTGAAGTTGATTGGGGAAAAGTATTCCATGTCAATGAAAGATAATTATATGACATTCTAAAATTAATCCCCGAGTTACTTGGGGTACTTTTTACACTTGTAATCACTAATCACTTAACAGGTTAATGAAACAGTAAAAATTTCTTTAAAAAAAAATGGAATTTTCTTGTTTACCATTCAAAACTCTCGGAACTTCTCTGAAATTCAGATGATTTAAACAAGTTGCAAGAAATTTCAAAAAAATAAATAAATAAATAAAGAGGTGGAGAGGGTGGGTATGCAAGTTGACACTGACCTCCCAAATTTCATGATCTGAATGCTCTTCAAGGGGATCAAGATTGTCCACAATGGTCCCTTCAAATAAGGTAGGATCCTGAGGTATGATACTCTTTTTTTTTTTCTTTTTTTTTTTGACATGTCCACACAAGAGGGGGGAGGGGGGATTCGAACTAGTGACCTCCGCTTCATGAGGCGTGGTCCCAGCCGATTGAGCTATCCTGTATTAAGAGCTAAATTGGCTAAATGTATGGGTCATAATTATTATGGAGAACCCGCATGGCCCAATGATCTTTTATATATTTTTTCAGTAGTAATTCTAGGCACTATTGCATGTAACGTAGGCTTAGCAGTTCTAGAACCATCAATGATTGGTGAACCTGCGGATCCATTTGCACCTCCTTTGGAAATATTGCCTGAATGGTATTTCTTTCCCGTATTTCAAATACTTCGTACAGTGTCCAATAAGTTATTGGGTGTTCTTTTAATGGTTTCAGTACCCTCGAGATTATAAACCGTACCTTTTTTAGAGAATGTTAATAAATTCCAAAATCCATTTCGTCTCAAACGGCTACGAAGGTCATGAAGGGCCAATTGTTGAAATATCAATGTTGTGTATAAGGATTCTCCCACCCGATGGTTCAATTAGTCGAAACAAAGCCTGAATCAAAGTAGATTTACCACTTCCAGTACGCCCAACAATTCCAATCAGGTTATCCCATGGGAGCACCATAGGAAGATTTTCCTTGTAACGAGCCTTGAAGTAGAGAGAGTAACAAAAACAAATAAGTAAAAGAAGTGGAAAAACTGTGAGCATTTTGTGATAGTGAAGAACCCTAAATAGCACTATATTACATTTAAGGATAAATTGAACTGCATACCTTTAAATCAAAATTTTCAATTGTTCCATTCTCAGGCCATGAGGATGGAGCGCGAGATTCCTCAATAATAATTGGTGGGGCTTCTAATGGAATCTGGCTGTACTGGTAAAATCCTTTATATGGAAATAATTTTGTCCCAAGGCTAAATGTTTAGTTGTTAACTACTGAGGGCTCTCAATTAGGTTGACAGAATAAAGTCCACATGGGAAAGATAGCACATCATAAAAATTAGTAGTTCTATTACACTGATTATCAAGCAGTTATTTTTGTACATACAGGAGAGAGTACCAATCTCATCCACAAGGGTCAACCCCAGCAACCACTTCTAATGAAATGGGCACAATCAAAACATGCTCGCCTTATCATGTCACGGCACATCACTCCATGCTCATAAATAATTTCTCTCATGAGAATAAGCAGAGAAATTCAGGAATGGGAGAAGTGATATACTTACTTGGATCAATACTCCCATGTGGAAAGCTCACAAGCAAAATCATGCAAAAAGCAAATACAAAGGTTGAGAGCAACTCCATGCGAAGGCAGAGCCATTCAATAGCTGCAAGACTACAGAGGAATGTGCGCGCAAAACAATCAAGAAGGTAAAGGTTCCTCTTCATGAATCTTTTTTCTTGTCCAAAGCCTCTAATTGTTGCTGCTCCAGCAACAGATTCACCAAAAAGATTCATAATTGGAGATTTCTGGATGCTCACAATGCGAATCAATTCCCTTGATGAAGCCATGTAGTATTTCTGCAAGAGGGTGTGCTAAATTTAAGTGATATCCTACAAAACCTTTCAACAAATGGCATTGCAACAGATCAAGAATTTTTAAGTCACCAATTGGAAGCCAAGAGTAATTACCTAGAGGATTCATATCAACAAACAAATTAAATCATAGACGCTATTCTCTAACAATTAAGTGGAAATTTAACTTTCTCATAAGATATTTGAATTCTTTTCATGGAATCACGCCCAAAATAAGATAAAAATAAAAAGAATAAAAGTTCAAAAAGATAGAAAGATAGAAATTTAACTAATTCAAGAAGATGCTAGTAATGTTGTTCAGAACATTGGCAGCATATAGGAGAAAATCTTATCCAGTTTCTGGACAACAGCAAAAATCAACATTGTATGATGTCAAACATCTCCAGTTTGCAATATATAAATCACAAAATAGAGAAACAACAAGCTTGAAGGAGTAAGGAGTAAAATTTTTGTTTTCTAACAGTCATCATTCAGGACACAAGGTTTGTGCCTTTATCATTTATAATCAACCTTAACAGGGCCCAGCCATGAACAGGTAAAGATTGTATGTAATCGAGAACATACATACAGAAAAAAACAAAAACAAAAGAATGGAGCTATTCTAAGTGATCGAATTGATGAAGATGTATATAATTTGGAGATGCAAGTATGGAACCATAATAGCGTGCTTGTGTTATTCCTTATGCATTGATGCAGACTATCTTTGGACGCAGATGTTTAAAGTATTGAAACCCGACTTATTTATGCCCGTCATAAGAAACACCAAGAAGAGTAACGTGCTTGAGAAGGAAGCTAAAAAAATTTAGCAATTTCCTTCCATCTCATTTGGGCCAAAAAGCAAACGAGCGAGAGATTACAAAATCAGAAAATCTAAAATTCACCTGCATCCACAAGCAGGCAATTGCCATGGGGACAACAAGAAGCAAAACTTGCCAGGTAACCGTTGTCATTACAGCAACAATCCCCATAAGCTGAATTGTAGTTGAAGCAAACCCACCAAGTCTAAAAGGAATATCAAGATCCACAACACTTTGATCAACTGATACCTGTAAGGTCATAATGATCCATGACATTTGATTATGTGGATGGATGAGAGATAAAAGAAAAAGGCAAAATAGATATTAGATATCCTTGAAACATATGTCAAAAAATTCAATGTTGCATATGCTTCTTTTTTTCCTGTGAAGTCAAGAAAACTTACACGACTCAAGATCCGTCCAGCTGGAGTAGAGTCAAAGAAAGACATTGGCGCCCGAAACACACTTCTAAGCATATTCAGAAACAATTTCTGTGCAGCTGCTAGACCAAACGTAGCTACCAGAACTGCCCTAACAAAGACAAACCAAGAGCTTCCAAAAGCAAGGGCCATATA